>CM033644.1:48742970-48765390 GCA_019512145.1 Engystomops pustulosus | reverse complement strand
TAAATCGTCCAATAGTGATCCACATGTTGGTATCTCGTTATACCCTGGAAGAGACTTAACCAGTGGCTGAAGGTGGGGTCGACCATTCACTAAGTTTTTTCCGTAAGTGAACCTATTCAGCAAATAGGTTAAAGGGGCCGGAAATCCCTTGTGACATATAGGAAGGGAATGATATAAGGTGTGGCCGGATTTTCCACATAAATATATTCCGCAATTTTTTCATTAATAGCCCCCATATGAACACCTTCCTGTAACACATTTTTTAAACATTTCTGAAATGATTTAGTAGGATCAGATGCAAGTTCTCGAGGTATACCTTGGTATCATGCAACATGAGTAAATGCTGTTGTCTCTTCAGTTTACTGATGTTAAAGTTTTAAATATAAAAGCCACAAGCTATAATCCACAAGCTGAAAGCAGCTGATCTTATTTCAATAGCTGAGAGCTATATATTTTGCATGTGAACAGTCTTTAAAGCGCACAGGGCAGATTTATCAACCAGTCACAGCTTCCCTTAAAAATATTCATGAGCACAAGGTAAAATGAAAGCTGAGCTGTAATTGGTTGCCATGGGCAACTAAGAACATTCTGGCTTTTAGACAGCTTGATAAATCTGCCCCATAGTCTATAAAACTCATAAGGAGACCTCAATGAACACAGACCAAACAGGATTTATGCCCCCCAAAACAACTACAAATAATCTTTATAGAGCATTTTCTATTATTTAAACTTAATCTTTTAGGCCTGATATATACACCTTTGTGGTACTACTAGATACCACAAGGGAATTTGACTTGGTGGACTGGGCTTTCTTTAGGGGTTAATTATTAGAGGACCAAACTAAAAGATGGTTATGCATACTCTATTATTCCATAGTGCGGATAAAAATAATGGGCAAGTTTCTGAATTAGTCCTATCCAAAGGGGTGCAAGACAAGGGTGTCCATTCTATAATGTAGAGAAGCTTTCCC
Source organism: Engystomops pustulosus (assembly GCA_019512145.1). Classification (NCBI taxonomy): domain Eukaryota; kingdom Metazoa; phylum Chordata; class Amphibia; order Anura; family Leptodactylidae; genus Engystomops; species Engystomops pustulosus. The sequence goes on along the minus strand of CM033644.1, from coordinate 48,764,420 downwards.
AAGCTCTTTTTAGGTTGGGTGTAAGGATGGCAAATACAGACTGACATATAGCAGATGACATTCACTCATTTATTTCAAGTGCATCTCATCACTATTTCTATCAAATTATAGAAAGGTTCAGTGGTTTTACTGGCTTAACAAAAGTGTTCCATTTTCGCAAATGAATGTTATTTTTGTATGATGAAAAATTTACAATATTCCAATACATTTCTATTTCAATTCCTCACAGTTTCTAGATCTCTGCTTGCTGTCATTCTATACAAAGCTTCTGGTGCCACAGTGTATAGCTCGTTAGTATCATGAAAGTAGCACCTGTGGATTCATGGACAGATTTCTAGAAGACTTGGCACTCCTTATTAGATAAATTTTTTTCAAAACAGTATATTTTAATCAAGTGAAAAAATATGGTAGCATCTAAACTCACGTGCAACGTTTCGGTCTATATACTCAGACCTTCATCGGGTCACGGATTGCAGGTATATAAGGAATAGTGATAAGAGTGCAGCCATCTGCTCAGGAGAAAATGGCGTCATTAATTGATCTAAGTCTGTGATTATACCCTTGGAAGATAAACACTATCATTGAAGACAAAATTACAGTTTTGGAAAAAGAGGCAGAATTCATATTGAGATCAAGCATTCATAAAACATATACTATTATGATCAAAAATATAATGACCACAATGTTGATCAGTTTACCAGTTTTATTACAGAGGAAATAAACCAAGCGTTATCATCACTCAATACTCAATGCAATACGTCATTGGACAAACACATAGGGCTTATTGACTAAGGTTCCCCGGATCACACTTTTGAAATGTTTGGGGATTTTTGCCGCTGTGACAGGGGGGGGGGGGGGGGCCAATCGGACGATCTGACTGATTCAGACTCAGCGTGGGATTGAGGATTCAAATGGTGTTGCAAATCAAGCACTTACAATTGCACCAAGAAGAGGAAGGTGGAACCTCCGTGACCTAAGCGGGGAAGCGACACATGCGGATATCGCACGATCTTATGAATCGCGGCAGCATGGTCGCAAAAGGCACTTTCGGGGATCGTGCCGGACGGGTAAGTGAAGTGGTGGCCCCCCAATAATATTTCTTAGGCTTATACAGAACAATCTTGGGTTTTAATAACAATTAAATCATTAATATTTGAAAGTTTTTGTTGGAATAATTGTTTGATGCGCGTAATTTTTGGGGTAATGAAACTCATCAATTAAAGCGGATTCTGGCAATATTTTTAAATATAGCAGCGGTGGGTATAGACAGTAACAAGGAGGGTACACTCACCGCTCTCTGACACAATGGGGTTATTTACTAACGCTCTGCGGCGGACTTTTTTGCTGGTTTTCCGAATTTTTTCTGTTTTGCGCTGAATTTCTGCCTGGATTTTGGCGCACATGATCAGATTGTGGCGCAATAGGCGGCTTTCACGTTACACGACAGAAATGGGGGGGGGGGGGGCGTGGCCATCGGACAACCCGTACGGATTCGGAAAAAAACGCAGAATTTAAAAACTAACTAAATGTGTCTCAGATCACGCACTCACATGCACCCAGAAGAGTGAGGTGAACTCCGGCAGACCTAAGCGGGAAGCGACACATGCAGGATATCGCACGATCTTAGTGAATCGCTGCAGATGTGCATCCGGTCGCAAAATGCAATTGTCGGGATCGTGCAGGCCAGGTAAGTGAATGTGCCCCATAATATTTTTTCTTAGGCCTTATCAGAAAAATCTTGGGTTGTAATAAATTAATCATGAATAGAAATTTTTGTTGGAACTATTGTAGTGTTTGATGGCGTAATTTTTGTGGAACATTAAAACTCATCAATTAAAGGGATTGTCTGGGAATATTTTTTAATATAGCAGCGGTGGGCATGAAAGTAACAAGGAGGGTACACTCTCCTCTCTCTGACACAATGGGGACTTCATTTACTAGGGCTCCGCGGCCGGACTTTGTCTGGTTTCCCGAATTTTTCTGTTTGCCCCGAATTCTGCTGATTTTGGCTCATCGTGCGGCTTTCACGCAACAGGAAATGGGGGGGGCGTGGCCATCGGACAACCCACAACACCACCCACAAGGATTGGAAAAAAACACGGAAATTAAAAAATGAAATGTGTTGCAAGATCAGCACTCACATGACCGAGAAAGGAGGAGGTGAACTCCGGCGGACCTCGGCGCAGCAGCGACAGCTGGATATCGGGCGCCCGACCTTAGTGAATCCGGCAGAACCGAATCCACGTCGGACAACGTGCTGCGGGATCGTGACAGGAAACGGGTAAGTAAAGAGCCCCTATGCTCTACTGCTATACAGAGGCTCAGTGGTGACCAAAAAAAATAATGGTGCACACTTCCACGAGCAGTGCAGGGGCAAAGATTATGAGACCATGGGCACATTACTTAACCCTTGGTCACCAGAGTTCACCAAAAGTCCACACTGTCCGACTAAGACATGCACTGATATCATGAATGTGTCATTTACCACGCTCAGGTCCGGACAGAATTCACAATCATTTTTAATGGTACCTCTAAGTGCTTGGGCTTGCAACACAATTGAAAGTTAAAATCCTGCGCTCAATCTGAATCAGTCGGACAGTCCAACAGCACGCTGCCCTAATTGTGTAGCATGGAAGCCAGCACGACTGTGCCACAAAAGGGTCGCGTGCGACACACCCACTACATAAATACCGTGCAAGCCATTAAATTGAAGAATGGCACGTGATGAAAAAGGTGTCGCAAAGGTAGTAATGTGTCCCATGTGTCCCGTTTGAAGAATCTGGCACACCAACCACTCCACAGGCACACCTCTCCACATTCCTGGCTGATTTAGGTTCTTTCTATCTCAGTGCATCCACACACTTTAGAGCAAGGATTAGTGTAATTACATCAAGCGTCTGACCTAACCCCAGTCCGTTCAATGCAGAAGAAACATGCTCTGCCCTCCCCTCCTCCGCTTTCTTTCTCTGGTCTGGTTACTTACACAAATAACACCACTGCTGAGTTATAAACCAGATTTCTTCTTGTCCCTACTAAGCTGCAGTGGAGACACGGTGAGGCTTTCACTTTACCGAGGGGGCTCAGGGATCCAAGGGGCGCACTACCATGAGGCTAGTTGAAACTCGCTCAGGTCGCAATGCTCCTGGTGGTATTGTGGGCCGGCAGTCAGGTAGTCACTCACAGGCAGTTTCGGGGGGGGGAGGGGGGGGGGGGGCTGTGAATGGCCCTGATGGCCCCGGGTCCCCGGCCCCCAGGCCGCCCTCCTGCAGTCGCCTCCTAACCGACTGTCCGCACTGGTGACCACCTCTCCTGTCCGTGGCCGCCTCTCCCGCCACCCGGCCCAGCCTCTTAGCCCCCCCTCTGCGGCAGCCACGCCGGCACGCGGCTCCTTCTCCTGTCAGCCGTCCGCCTCTCCCAGCCACCCGCCCAACGTCCCACCTCGCACCGGCTGCCGCCTACACCCGTCCGCGCAAGGTCTCCAGGCTGCCCGGGTTGGCGTCTGCGTACTGGGACGCTGCTTGATATATTACTATATGGAGTTGAAGATTTTTTTTTTAATTACTTCAAATCAGGGGTTAAGAAAAAGATCAATCATCAGAATATCATACACCAATGACAAGTAATTAAAAACTTGTTGAAAATAAAGGAGAACTGGAATTCACTTCTTTATGGAATTGCTTGATATCACCTAACGGAATTTAAATTGGTGAAGACTTCAGGTTTGACAAAGCTTATTCAACTACTCACATATAATCCAACAAGGGTTTCTGAGATACTTGAAAGGCAATGAAACTACCTGGGTATGATTGGTTAAATTTAGAATATAATATAGAAATGGTGAATTCTTAAAAATTCGATTTGACGAGTTGCCCGAATTTTTAGATAAAATTGATTTGACGCCGAATCGAATCATGATAAGATCCACTTAAAAAGACAGTATTTCCTGGCTGCAGAGAGCCGTGGCGACCTGTGATTTGAACCTTGTAGAGACTCCGAGTGCCCTAGGCTACCAAAAAATCCACTTACTGTAACCGTGAAGTGCCAAACATGGCATTTTAAGCATTTTAGCGGACCTGTTCTCTCCACATCTTCAATTTGTACGGCCCTCGGAGGACACCAATACAGTTGCAAGAAAGAGTGCAAATTAAGACTTCTCGTTGTGAGCTTCTCTCCAGGGCCTCTCTTAGAAAAAAAATGAAGGTTCCAGGAGGGGGGACCTCAAAAAGTACTGCAGCCCGTCCACACCTTCTCACTTTCATTTTTCCGCAGTTTCCAAAGCAGCCATGAGAGTGTCACTAAACCAAAATATGCACTGAGAGCAGCATCTCTAAAAGCTGCCTGGGACTGCAGAAAGATTCGGTGATTTGTTCCTTGCGGTGACCTCTGTCCGGGATGACTAACCCTGAGCGCTCAGAAATGGCTCTGAGTGCCACCTCTGCACCTGTGCCATAGGTTAGCCAACAACTGCTGTGAGGGTGTTGTAGTCCTGTTTGTGCCTGCTCAAATTGCATAGGAGCGTGGGTTTGGTTTTATGTAGACTTCCACATGACAACAGATCTGCCCTTTAGAATCGCTCACTCTTTGATTCCATGGGCATTAACGGGGGCCAATGTGACTAAATAAGCCAAAGCGGGAACCAGCCTGTACAAGGGAACGCTGTAACCCGCTCGGATAGACACTAGCTGAGGCCAGATTTCCCACTAGATACATCAAAAAATGCCCTCTTTTTATATTGACAGAAATATTCCATAGATTACGAACAGAACCTGTTCTGTTAAATATCAGATACATGTAGAAACCCCCCAAAAGAGGGAGAGGGTTACTGTGCTAACATTGTGCCAAAATGAGGCACATAGGGTCACAATTACAAAGTGTGGAGATGGCAGAAGCCGCAGAAGACGTCAAGAGTTCACATTACAATTCTGAGGTGAAGCAGCAGTAGTCAGAGCATGAGGCCACATGGTGGCAAAGAACAAAATGGTGTGGAGGTGCAGCAGCAGTAGCAAGAAGGTCAGAATGGCAACAATGAGTGTGGAGGTGGGTGACAATCCTTTCTCTGGGAAACAATGTTGGGATGCAGATGGAGCAACTGTAAGCAGATGTGTGGGCATCAAGGCGGGTGGCAGCATCCAGAATAGTGGCTGAGGCAGGGTCTACAACTCTAGACTCATTTCTCAACATTTGTGAGAGGCGGTCAATGGATGAAGTACTAATCGATGCATAAGGCTTGGTGTGTTGAAATCTGGCAGATCCACGCCTAATTCAGTCTGTCAAGGTCTGTCTTCCACATTATGGGTGAAACAAGCAGGTTCTCCTGGGGTCACGATGGCCCCCGCCCAATGAAACGCCACTCTGATGCACAACTACATCGGCCGGGCAGGACGCTTCTCTACTGCAAAAACTCGCAAGTTGCGGCCACGCCAATCAAGTTGTGGCTGCCCCAGTAGTCGGCAGGGAACCGACCATACTGGGGGGTAGGAGTGCTGTCCAAGTGGTCCACACATGCTGCGGTGCAGGGTCTGCTCCATGTTCTGCTGCTGCTGCTGGTGGCTACCCTCTCACTAGGTGGGTGAAGTGAGCTGACTCATTAGGACCTCCCGACTAAGCTTGCGTGGAGGAGTGCTACTGTCCTAACCCCCCCCCCAGTTCCTCCCCACAGCGAGTCGTGGCAGTAGTACGTGAGCGATGACTGACAGGAATGCCCTGGTCAGACCTGACTGAGGATGACAAGGCGCACATAGGGGCACGCGGACCAACTGTTTTTTCAGTAATTCTTATAGTACGCCAGTTGTGTCTCCTTCGCGCAGTGGAAAAAAAGTCATCCTTTTTGACTGGTAGCTAGGTCCAAGAGGGTGAGAGCCAAAAGTCCATCCATTAGCGCGATGTCACCTATTCTACTGTCACTATTAGGCAAGCCAGCATGCAACCGACATCATCGCGACAAGTGACTCTAAGGGACTCCAGCGGTCCATCTCCACGTATACTGACGGTGCTTCTGGGTCATCTACCTGTCTTTTATCTCCTACGGATACTCGGCTCCACCACCTCTCGTCACCGAGTGTAAAAACAACTGATTTAACCAAACCTCGCTTGTGATCCAATGTCCTCCTCCTCTAGTGCAGCTCCCCACGGACTCATGGGCACATGAGATTAGTTCGCCATGTCCCAGCTGCCCTGGCCAGAGCATTTTTGCAGCATTAGTTCCAGTGGAATGACGAGGGGTGAGTTGGCTTGTAAGAATGGTTGAAGTGCACGAATGTTTCCTGGCCCATTTTTAGAATGTCTGCCAGATGGTGGAAACTGAGGAACGCTGTGATACCACATGAACACATGCGCATGGCCAAGGTGCATGGACCACCTCCTTGTGCAGCGGAGACACCATTTCCTACCGATTGTCCTGTACACATGTTTCCGATTTGCAGTTTTTGCGGAGAAGGCACAGATTGATTTCTTCTTGCATGACGTGGAGTAGCTGTCCCCCCTGTATCTTCGTTCCCCAGGCAACCAGGTATAAAATGCGTGACACCGATGTGTCCTGACATGTTGTTTATGATGCATCAGCACTAGCTTGTGGAGGCTGAGGTGTTGGTGGAGAAGGAGAGAATGGCAACTGGCGCTGGAGCAGCAGTTTGACAACGTGGAGGGAAATTCGTTCATGTTCAAGTTGCTGGTTGGTGGACGGGGAAGCACATCCCCCATGGGCCGTAACAGGACAATGTTCTGTGTCTGCCCTTGGCCGTAGTTACAGCTCCACACGTCCCATGAGTGCAAATGGAAGAAAGAATGATACGTTCAAGGACTGAGTCCTTCCATCCTTCTTCTCTACATAGCTGTTGGAGAACGGGCTGTGCAACTGCCTTTTGGTTAAAAGAAATTTTTTGCCCAATCTTGATTTAGATCTCTCCACCATGGTTCTCTGAAGGGTGCAGAGTACCATACTCTCGCTTGGAAAGGGAGAGGTCTCACGTATGCAGTACCAAATACTTGGACAGGTATGTTCCCTATGGTAGCTTTTCTGCACTTAGCCAGGCTGGATTACAGCTGTCTCTTTGAATCGCCCCTTTTAGCGACTGCTGGCGCCATGCGTAGCGAGGGAGGTCAGAAATACTGGACAGTGGAAGATGATTTCAAACGACAAACACTCCCTTTTGGCGAGGAGGTCGGATGGAGCCAATGAGTGGCTGAAATGACAATGTGTGCGACTAGGTGCTGCTGCTGTTACTGGTGGTGGCAGAATGGCCCTCCCCCATCGTTCCACGTTTCTTTGTTCTCCCCAGGATCATTGATGTGACGCACATGCTTACCGGGTCCGTGGTTGCCAACGTTTAGCTCCCTGGCCACGGCTTTCACTTCTCTCGCCCGCAGATCAATTTCTAACATATACCCACACTCGGTCATCTGGGTCTTAACAAAAAACTTCCACAACTGCCGAGGTGGTGATTTTTACTGCCAACAGCTCACACAGAGTGACTACTAATGCCGCTTGCCCCCCGCCACCGTTGAGGCCCTGTGTCCCACGGCTTACTGTGACGCTGCGAAGCGGGGTCGTTCATTCACACCGCAGGCCGTTTTTTTTGGCTCCCGTTCATCCGCACGCGGCCAACCCTTGCTGAACTCATGGCCAACAGTAGCAACTTGTTGCCTGCTTGCTTCCTGACGCTCAAGCTGATACCCCTAGTCTCCTGCGATATGATGATGATGATCCTGGCTCGATCGCTGGCTACATCATCATTGATTTGTGTTTCTCCCTGGTCACTGCTTTGCTTCCTCTCAACGTCTCAATAATGCAGTAGGCCCCTACTACTTGCAAGTGGAACATAACCTTCCGTCACCCCCAATCTCTCTTTCCCGCCTCTATTGCACAAAGCAACGTATGTTGCCCAACTTCTCTCACTGCAGACAGTGGCTGCGATTTCCTCAAAGAATCCTCCTCGCTGTTATAAGTGGTATGAGCCCCCGATCCACCTAGGTAGTCCCTGGTGAGGGAATTAAACAGACAGGGTTGGTTTTGAGGCAGGTGATCGCCGCGGAACTGCTCTGGCCATGCACACTAAGGGGTTGCATCTACGAACCCACGGACTCTGGGCTGGGGTTGTCAGATGTCATTTGGGAGGACGTGAATGAACTGGTCAAAACCCCCCAAAAAATTTGTCAACTTTGGTTATCTTATCAAACACACTGCCACTAGATGACAACGGCAGTTCTGGCCTCACAAGTCACCCCGTCCGCAAAGCTTTACCCCTTACTGTGCTGCAAACTGTGCTTGCTCCCCCTGCCACCTCTCTCTGTCTGAATATTGGTTAATCAACTCTTTATCTAAACTACAGAAGCACAATAGAACTGACCATCCCTGATAGGAGCCAAAGATTCTACAGAAAAATATATGGATTTTACAAGTTTCTTCCTATTTCACTCGACAACAAAAAAGAAGCTATTTGGGGTAATACAGATCCCACAAAATGAAACACCATGGTTAGGAAAGAAATCACTGTAAAGGAAGAAACTATGTGGATTTTAAACAAAGAAAAGGAAAGTTGTCAACATACCCTGGCTTGTTCCGAGGGGTCGGGCTCCTAGTGTGCTGGAGGAACACATTTAGGCTTTAATTTGGCATAAGGACCAAAAAAAGAAGGTTCCATAGCACTCCACGACAAATAAGTGATTCTTTCCTTTATTTTGTCATCATTAAAAATTGTACAGTTGTGCTACGTAGGTCCACAGACACCTCACACATTTTCGCTAGTTACTTAGCCTTACTGTGGTATGAATATAGATCCCCAAACAGACACGCTAAGATTGGAGCAGAAATCCATACGAAACTTTGTGCTTTGTACACAGATTTCTTCTATTACACTGCAGCAACAAAGAACTGCTATTTGGGGTATTATCAGATTCCCCAAAACGGACACCCTGGGATTGGAGCAGAATCACGTACGAAAACTTTGTGGAGTTTTAAACACAGCCTTCTATTATTTCTTCATAACCAAAAAGAGATTGTTTTTTGAGGGTTTACAGATCCCCCCAAAATGGACACCTGGGATTGGAGCAGAAGTCACTACAGAAATATGTTTTTTTTACACAGATTCTCTATTACTTCACAACAAAAAATTAAATTTGGTGTATCAGATCCCCCAAAAACGGCACCACCCTGGATTGGAGCAGAAATCACTCCAGAAACTATGTGGTATTTACATAGATTTCTCTTCCTATCACTTCAGCAACAAAAAAAAGAATTGCTTTTGGGTATTAGATCCCCCAAAACGGACACCTGGTTGGAGCAAAACCACTCAGGACACTATGTGGATTTACACAATTTCTTTCTTTCAACTTCAGCACAAAAAGAACTGCTATTTGGGTATAAAGTAACAATGGACACCTGGGATAGGAGCAAGAAAGCACTCCCGAAACGATATGCAACTATTCCTGATATAAATAGTATCCTACTGGTATCATCATTATTGCATGTAAACCGTAGCCTCTATAGCATCTTAAATACATATAGGAGCATTCCCCCCGGCATGCATTTTGTGCAACAAAATAGACTGAAAGGTACAAAGTTGGGGGTACTTAGCTATCTGGTGCATAACGACTGGAGCGCCCGAACCTGTTTGACAGGGGTCACACTTTAAAACAACGTGAAGTTTCTGTTTCAGAGAAGCCAAGCAGGCCACACTTATATATGGTATGGTGATATGGTCAATACCCCATCAACCATAGATATTAGTGCGTATCAGGCCAATAACTTAAAAAGCTAAGGAGACCACAACATTTGTGAAGACCTTGTACCATGTCAATGGCTGACATGAGAACTGGGTTAAAATATGCCTGATCACATTACAGAAATTTGTCACTTGACACATCTCAAATAAAAAAATATTTTGCATTAAGAAGGTGATGAAACCCGTTTGAGACAATGTTGACAGACCTGGTTTGTGATCAGAGGACTTTGGTAAAAAGGAACATCCTTTACTCCAAGGTAGTATTGTAGATAAGAGTTGTCCCTTTTACATTACTGTGAAAAACAATGGGGCCCACGGGGAAGTCACATGTAACGTGGCTCTCATAGTTATCAACATAAAATAAATACAGTCGATTATCATATACCTGCAAGATGCCAATAAAGAAGGCCACTCGGGTTCACCATCCCATCTTATACAACATATAAATAGGTGAGGGCATATAAACATAACTTTTTATACTACGTTAAAAGAAAGAAACACAAGTAAACCATCACATAAAATTAAACAAAAAGCGACCAAAGTCAATGTGTTGGTCTCCCTGACGGTACAGTAAACCAACCAAGTGATGCAAACACAAACAGCATAAGATATGAAGACATATACATTACTTATGCTTGTTGTTTACTCTCGGGTTTTCTTCTTTTAACCGTAGATAAAGTTAGTTTTATATGACCTCACCTAGTTAGATGGTGCATATAATCAATGAAAACGTGCTTTATCTGCTATTTCGTGTCAGACATATGAGTTAAAACATTATGTCCCTAAAAGTAACAATCCAAGGAGTTTATATCCACCATTACACTCTTTAATATCAATAGGGAAGTATCTCGATTCTCTACAAACGCAGAGTTACAGAGAGATGTGACTGGTTACCATGGAAACTCCCAATGAGAATGCACAATCATGGAAAAACATATGTTAATAAAAGGGACTTATTGATCAAGTGCCAAGGAATCTATATGTATGTGATGATAAGTGTGGCAATGTGTTTTATACATGAGGTGAAGGACCAGATTACTAGTGCCAGGAACGTGAAGGCAACATCATGTAAGGTGAATTATTGAAATTATTTATAAGGTCAATGGTTGTGACTCAAAGGAACTGGTATTAGTAAAAACTGGTTAGTTTGTATTGTGGCAGTTGTAGTAGAAAAGTGTTGTTTGTTTAATTCGTATTGTATTGCAAGTGATGTTTCATTTTTTCTATAAAAAGATCACAAAACCCAAACTTTGAAAGTGGTAATTCTTTTGCCACGCCATCTCTGAACTTCAAAGAAATATTCATAATAATTACTTACATAATGCTGAGTTTTGGTTGATAAACACTTGCTGTGGCCGTGCTCAGGAACCCAGCTGTGTGCAAGAGCCCTAGAATACAGAGCCACACAACAATGTTGTATTAATGTATTCACTAATGTCCTGGGGTTGGTTTATGGTTGGCATTTGTATGGTGCAAAAACTTTATTACGGGGGGGCGCGCCATGTCCTGATCATGCACAGGGCACCACAAGAATGGCCTTCTTCCTTGTCCCTGCATGTACCCTACATCTCTCCTTGTCCTCTGGTGGTTTCTATAGATCGTCTGGTCTGTTACTTCCATCACCTCCTAAAGCTACAAGACTGCAAAAATGCCAGACCTTCTCAAAGGACTCTATTTCACAGGAAATTCAGCTTGACTTTGGCATGGCTGTGCTGGTCACTGGCTGCTGGTACCCATATTAGCAAGTATGTCATTCAGTGCCTGTACACAAAAACTAGGACGACCTCTACCCACCAGGTAACTGCAATGACCTTGTATTTTTTAGTTATGTTGGGCATTGAAAGTGCCAATATATATACTGTCGCCCAGCGATAATAAAAAATGTTCTAGCTATACAAATGTTAACAAAATTTAGATCTAATCTATATCTGCTGCTTCAAATAGGTTTTTTTTTGTCAACGAAACATCACTATTACCGTTAGGACCGGGCCCGTTCTGTTTTTTCATGTCCCCTATTTTCACTTCCCCACCTTCAAAAATGCTAACTTTTTTATTTTTTTTACACGTAAAGAGCTGGGTGATGGCTTGTTTCTGCGTACAACCAAATTGCATTCAACTGATGGTTTAAATATTCATGCCATGTACTCGGAGGACGCGTGTAAAAAATTCCAAAATGCAATGAAAATGGGTTGAAAAAACGCATTTGCCGCCATTTTCTTGTGGGCTGATGATTACGGTCTTTCACTGAGCGCCACAAATGACAGTTCACTTTATCTTTTGGGTCGGTAAGATTAAGGGGATAACCAAATTGTTTATAGTTTTAATGTTTTCATCCATTTACAAAAATTAAAACCTCCGTACAGAAAATAATTTTTTTTTTTCTTTTTTTTGATTTTGCCAATTCTGGCGCTAATAACTCTTTTTAATTACTTGGTGTACGGAGCTGGGGTGGTGTCATTTTTTTGCGAGATTGATCAATAGTTCAATGATATCATTTTCTGAGGACTGTTACGACCGTTTGATCACTTTTTAGATTTTTTATCGATTTTTCAAAAATGGCAAAAAAGTGCCATTTTCGACTTTGGGCGCTATTTCCGTTACGGGGTTAAAAGGCATTGAAAACGTTTTCATATTTGATATATCGGGCATTCTTCTGACGCGTCGAGACCTGTGTGTTTATGATTTTTACTGTTTATTTATATTTAATGTCAGTTCTAGGGAAGGGGGGGTGATTGACATTTTGAGTTTTTTTATTATAATTTTTTTTTTTTAAAACTTTTTTTATTTTATTTATCTTTTTTTCAGACTCCTCGGGTACTTTAAACCCTAGGGTTGTGTCGAGTCGTCCTATCATATAACTGCATACTACAGTATGGCAGTATAGCGTTGGGATTTCTTCCTCATTCATGACAATGTGCTATCAGCAATTGTAATAAGGGTTAAACGAAATAGCCGCGGTCTTCGGAAGACCGAGGCTACCATGGAACGGTATCGCCCGCCCCGGATGGCGCACGGGTAGTGACGCTATCTTTTTGAGGACTGCCGGCAGCTTTGCCGGCGCATCCCACGCTGTCAAAAAACACCGCGATCGGTGCTAGCACCGATCGCGAAGTTACCGTAGCCTTTGCTCTGACATAGCAAGCAACAGATTAGGCTATGGAGAGGCTCAGCCCGTAGCCCGCTCCATGCAGCTGCGACGCGAAACCGCCGACATGAATACCGACTGGGTCGGTCGCGAACCGGTTAATAAAAGATCCACCTTTTTTTTTTATCAAAATCGAGTGCTTCCCCTTCTTTGAAACTTTTTATATATCTATTGTAAAATCTATTATTTTCTTCTTTATTTGCATAGAATCTTGCCAGGTTTTTTCGGGGGAACCACATCTGATATCTTCTCTGCTGCTCTGGATATTTCTTTTGTTTTCTATTTAACAGCTTATCTATTTCTAATTGTCCTCTTCTAGCTGTATATATCTTATTTATCAGGTCTGTCAATATTCCATGTATACCTCAACATAAGAATCATTGACTCATTGCAATTAGAGCTTGAGATCATATTAATGACCTGTGCAAAATCGCAGCTGTGCTGTGATTTTATTGGCATACTGCCAGGAGTCAAAAGACATTTGGCCGATAATTAATCAAAACGGAGGCAATCGCACTAAGTGCGGTTTGCCTCTCAAAATGTTCGAGGCGTGAGCAGATTAACGAATACTGGTCATTGATCCTGCAATTCTGGTCAAGTAGATGTATTTAATGTTATAACAAACTCTAATAAAAATTTCTGTCTTGTCGGACACAAGTTTTGTTGTGACACAAAACTGGCGAGGACACTGATATAACACACTGTAAGTCAAAGACTTTCTTTTCAGTGCAAGTAGGACAAAAAATCTAGCAGCAGCTAGAATATAGATCTGCCCAGGGCTACTGTGTGATGGTGGTTTAATGGAATTTTTGAAAGTGAGGGGGGAAGCCCCGGTGTTGCCTGTAGAAAATAACTGCTCTTAGCTACGAGCAAAATACAATGGTGTAACCAAAACCATTTTATATCTTTTATGTATCACTTATCTCTCTACTCTAGCTATCTCTCTAAAGTCCTCAGACAGTAATCTATGTCTATATATCTCTATTTCTTGTCCTCTCCGTCTCCTTCTGTCTAACACCCTACTGTAGTCTCACCCTCTGTTTCTTCTCTCGCTGTCTCTTTCTGTACGTCATATTACTTCAACACTAGCTGCAGTCTTATACATTGGTTATAAAACAACGATACACCCAATACATTAGCCGTACATGTCCCCCTCTATGACTCTGGTCCCTACTCTATACTGGATAGAGACAGCGAGTAGATTTGTACCAGTTTCAGCGATGAGAGAAGCAAAAGAGAGTAAATAAATCAAGAACTACTTTTTGAGCTAACTGAGTATATTGATTGTTTAGAGAAGAGCCAAGAGACAGGCAAAGGGGCAGATTTATTCTTACACCGCGCGATTGTCACTAAGACGTGGCATCCAGTTCCTGATGTGTCGCTTTGTCCACGAAGGTCGCCAGGTTCACCTGCTCTCTGGTGCTGCGAGTGCTTTACTTGCGACCAAATCCATTTTATATTCTGATCTGGTTTGTCCGAATTCCGTAGGGTTTCCGTACGTGTTCATGGAAACCTGATGAAAAGGTGCTGCATTTGACCCTATCAATTAGCCCCCAAGAGAAGACATACAGAGAACGAGAGAGAGCCAGAGAGAGGGAGAGAGATAGAGAACGCCGACGGAGACAAAGACAGGGGCATTAACTTACCTCGTCCCTTGGAGTTCACACGAAAGTACATTGTCCTAGTATGATGCACTCTGCGCGTAGCACTGCCGCCTGCTCACTAATAGTCGTGCGCCCGTTGTCCGTTTCAGGTGTTTCGCTCTGCTCAGGTCTGCCGGAGTTCACCTTCTGTTTCTCCCTGGTGCAGTAAGTGTCATTGGACTTGCGGACACATTTAAAATCTAAATCCGCGCTCAGTCCAAATCAGTCGGATCGTCAATGCCGCCACCCCTAATATCTGTCCATGAAAGCCATCGCAGCTGCGCCACAACGATCCGATCACGTGCGTCAGTCAGTCCCACACAACACCTGTTAAATCATGTCAACGATCTGCGCATCATTCCGTATCCGAATACATCGTACGAAAGTGCGACCGCGATCCCTTAGTAAATAACCCTTACAGTGTCACCTGAGGGACAAAAAGAGAGAACCGAGACAAAGAAATACATAGGATATCAAAATATTTTTTGTGTAGCCCATTTGTATTTTTCTTATAGCTAAGAGCAGTTATTACTATCCAGCAATGTTTGGAGGGTCCTACAGCAGTGTATTATAACTATATATATATAAATATAGCATACGGGTCCCCCACTTAAGAACAACACCAACTTACAGACAACCCCTAGTTACAAATTTGACCCCTGATTTTGTCATTTACTGTACTTTTAGCCCTTAACTATAATACATCTATAACAGTTGTATTAAAGGTGTCTGCATTAAGATTTTTTGTTAATCTGGTTCTTATGAAAACCAACATTTTTAAACATCACCTAGTCATAGAGGCCCCAAAAATTTTGGACTGGGTTACAATATCAAAGTTACAGTTCAGACTACATACATATTCAATTAAGAACAAACCCTGTCTTTTACATAACCTGGAGGACTTTCCTATATATATTATATGCCATTACTATGTATTATAGTTTTGAAACTAATACAAATATGTTAATATAAAAAAATTTTTAATAAGTTTAATCATGATCTTTTTGTTAATATCATATCAAATATTTACCCCATGGATAACTTAAAATTAGCATTCACTTGCTTCTCCACGATCATTCAGCTACGGAGACTCTCATAGACTCATATGGAATCCTGAAACAGACATAAAGGAAACAAGTAGACTACCATCTGTATGTGATTGTGTTAAGGGCATGGTTCTGTTATACTGTAAATGGTCAGGAGTGAGCAGGTTGGTCCTTTATACTATGAGTGAAGGGAGGGGTCAGGTGGTCCTGAAGCTTAAATGAATTAAAATACTTAACGGCACCTGAGCAAAGCACTTTGCTTTATATGCCTTAGATCAGTGATAGTGCCCAACTACAACCAAATCCCTTATTTACCAGAAAGTTAGTGCAACATGGCTTTATAAGCATACTTGTGCTACCTGTTCTTCCACAGTCTTTACATGTATTAATCAAGCCCTGAAGCAACCAAAATCAGTTGAACAGAACGGAGGGCAAATTACGGTTATCATGTAGCTTTCTCTCCAGAGGCTCTCTAGTACAGGAGAATGGTGGTCCAGCAGGAAGACCTCCAAAGATAGGTGAACCTATGTCAACATCGTTGTCACTTTTCCTGCAGTTCCCAAACAGTCAAGAAAGTGGTCGCTTTAAAATATGTGAGAGCAAGCATCTATTGGACGCAGGGAAGATCAGGGATTTTGGGTCTTGTTTGGTGAACTCTGGTCCTGGGTCCGATGGCCCGAGTGCCCACAGAAAGGGCCCTGAGTGCCAACTCTGGCACCCCATTGCATAGGTTCGCCACCCTGCTTAATGATATAAACACAACAAACAAAGCATCATGAGCTGATTGGCACTGAGTAGATGGTGATTTATGGAAACTAATAGCACTTGATTTGAAAATTTTTCTTCAGAATTCTAACTTAAAGGGGTACCCCCATCTGGCATCACATTTAATTGAATTCATCTGCCATATGTAACATTTCTCAATTGGAGGTTATTTAAAAAAATGTTTCTATGTGGAAAGTATTTCTCATAAATGTAGCCATGTTGTCCCTTAGAACAAGATACTTCCTCGATACTGTTTCATCTGGCAATTATTACCAACATCTGTTATAAATGGGGGTCAATTAGACTCTCCTGTATTAGTTACATTTCTTTTTCCTATATGCACGAGGAACCAGAACCTTCGGAAAACACTATAGTTCTATGGCAAGGTAACCTACTGCCTGCCATCTACGCCACAGCTCTGTAACAAGTCCACTCCTAATGGTTAACCCTTGATAGATGGATTCAGCCGGTGTAGATAACCCTGGACGTCCAGTTTATTCAATCCTGTGGCATGTATGTCAGGAGATGAAGAATGCTTGAGGTAAGAAAGTCCAAGGTATTTGTGCCATAAAAAACTTTCCATAACCAAATCGCACAAAAAAATAGACGTCCTTCAGTTTGTGTAGGATAAAGGGTGCCTTCGTGCATTGAAAAAGTTGTCAGGAGGACTTATGTATAGGAATAAAGAGCATAACAACTGTGTGAACACAAAATGTATTTATATTGGAAGCTTAAAGGAATCTAAAAAAATACCATTTGTTATTTGCAATATGAACCAACACATACCTTTGAGAATGCTGTAGCTTACACTGATCAGAACATATCTTGTTTAAACTAAAAAAAAATTAATCCCTGTTCTAGTAGATTTTGCTTTTGCCCAAAACAAATTTAAAATGTAGGATCTTGGGGGAAAGTGGCGGGCCAGACTGCTGCCATTATCAAAACACATTACAATGAGCTTCTGAACAAACAACAGAGGATTTTCAACCTGGCTGAAGGCTTCATCCACAGCAGCTCTGGGAGAGATGTGTTGCAACGATTGGATTACGATTGATTACACAAGCCCCTAATAAAACCGCCAATATAAATGAGTGAGAATGCGCTAAAAAAAACCATGTCTACATAAAGTAGCACTTCGGTAAATGTTAGTTATTATGTTTTTTTTTCCCTGTTATGACTAATGTGGAAAAAGAAGACATTCGGAATTTCAAAAATTGCTAATTTTTCCAAATTTGCACCAAATTCTGATTTTTCATAAAATAAACTCAACAATACACCACAAAATCTTTCAACTAAATGAGTTACTAAAGTGTCATGAGAAAACGATTTCAATCCACTTGGATATGTTAAAGCATTCCGAAGATATAACACACTAATAGTGATGACAGGCAGAAAAAAAATGGGCGTTGTCAGGAAAGGTGAAAAGTGTCTTGGCGTTCGTATTTAGAGTTAAAGGATCTTTCCTCATCGTAGTCCCAGGGGACTATGCCTGGGTGGAAAAGAAAAATCTTTACATACACTACACCTCGCTAGGAACTTGGAGAACTGGAGTGGAAACCTGGAATATTTGTTTCTTTTTGTCTACCTGGCTCCTTGGGGGTTTTTCCATATTAATAGAAAACCCGGCTTAATAATTTTTCAGTTTCTTAAAGGGGTTGCCACAAAGACAAGATTCTTAACATATGCTCAGGATACTACAAAACACTTGGGGACATGATCACTCACTCCTATGCTCCTTTTTCTTTTTTGTGTGAACTTTTTGTCACGTTTGCTACTTTTTAGGTGCAGTAATTGAAGCAGCGAACACAAAGTTGCTGCCTCAAGATTCAGTGTAGTGGGCTTGTATCTTATATTTGTTAACCCAGAGTTTGTTCAACTTTGCGACTTTTGGGCTTGGAATTGTCCATTCTTGCGCCCCAAATAATACCCAAAACAGAGCATGCTAGACCGCTTATTTTGGTAACTCATTCGCCCACACCTACCACAAAAAGACTTCCAAAAGTGAGACTAAACATGCACTCTCACAGTATCACATAGGAAAACTTAAGAACATTGCAAAATTAGAGATGGGCGAATCTATCTAACGATTCTAACTTCTGTTAGAATTTCAGGAAATTTGAATAGTCGCCGATAGCCGAATTTAGGTGATTCGTGAAACAAAGGTTTGTTTTTTTTTCCCTGTTAATGGGGCAGGAATTGTGGAAGGAGTAAAGGCACTCTCGATCACAGTTTGCGCCTATCAGTGACCGGCAGCTTATGTGAGTCACAAAGGAGATAAAAGGCAGGCCATTTTCTAATCTCATGATGGCGTTCTGTAGTACAGCTGCTTCTACTGTGTGTTGTGATTGTGTTTGTGTGTCTGTTTGGATATCTGAATGTTTGCTGAAGTGAATATGAAGAAATCATGTGGAAATACATACGTTTGTTGCGTGATTTCTGCTTCAATCCTATGGTGTCAGTTTTCTTGTATCTGATAACCCCAACTAGCGCTTCTTTTTTGTTGCTAAGTGAATAGAAGAAATATTGTGAAATCTACATATTTTTCTGACATATTTGCTCCAAATTCAGGGGTCCGTTTTTGGGGAATTTTATAACGCAAATTCCAATACTTTTTGGTTTGCTAAAGTTTCAGAGCCAGATTTTAAGTGTCAAATCCACATACTCATACAGAGCCTGATTTTCGCTCCAATCCAAGGGTGTCGTTTTGGAGGAGATTGTATAAACGCAAATTTCAATACTTTTTGTGCTAAGTTCAGAGCAGATATTTACGTTTCAATCACGCACTATACAGACTGATTTTTAGCCTCCAATCCAGAGTTTCGGTCTTTGGAGGATCTGTTATAACGCAAATTTCATCTTTTTGTTGCTAAGTTTTAGAGCATGATTTTACCTGTCAAATCCATCTACTTTATAGTGATTTTTCGCTCAATTACAGGGTGTACCGTTGTGAGGGATCTGTTGACGTCAAATTACCAATACTTTTTGTTACTAAATTCAGAAGCAAAAATTTACGTACCATATGATTTTTGCTCCAATTAACGGGTTCTGTTGTGGTGGGTATCTGTATATACGCAAATTCCAATACTCTTTTGTTATACAGTTGAGGCAACAATAAATGTCAATCCACGTGGTTGATTACACTATGTCCGACTGAAAAGGTGGCAGGTGGAGGAGGCCAAGGTCACAGGCAAAGTAAGCGGGAGTCACAGCAGGGTTGACTCTGCGAGCCAGACTACTGTTTGTTATCTCGCGGCAGTGGGTCTGATCACACAACCAAAGGTTGTTGAGGGTTGGCTAGGTCATCCTAATTCCTTCAAATAAACATATCTGACAACCCACCAGCCAAGATCTGTGGGTTCCTCAGATTTAAAAACACGTAGTTGGCATGGCCTCGGAGTAGGTCAGCGGCCTCACCTTCTTCAACCCAGCACCTCTTCCGGTAATTTCTTTCCCTCACCCAGAGAGCTACTAGGTGGTCTGGGCTCAGCGAGCCCATATTCAGCACGAGGAAGAAGTGTATGAGGTACAGACAGCGCAGCTGCTTGGCAGTGAAGAGATGGGGGCAGACATCCTCTGCCTCGTACAGAGGCAGGCTATGCATCTGACACAGTAGCGTGACAGGGAACGAAATTGATGAGATGTAGCCGGTTGACACTTGGAGCCAGGTGTGCAAGGGTTACTCATCATCAATCGGCGAAGAGTTAGTTCAGCTGGTGCTATTAGGCAGCAGAGCAGGACACGAGACGGAGGCATGCACGGGGGCCATATTTCTATCAAATTATAGAAAGGTTCAGTGGTTTTACTGGCTTACTGGCTAATGTTATTATTTGTATGATGAAAAATTATACAATATTCCAATATACTTTCTATATCAATTCCTCACAGTTTTCTAGATCTCTGCTTGCTGTCATTCTATACAAAGCTTCTGGTGACACAGGTGTATAGCTCGTTAGTATCATAGAAAGTATGCACCTGTGTGATTATGGACAGATTTCTAGAAGACTTGGCACTCCTTATTAGATTAATATTTCAAAATAGTATACTTTATTCAAGTGAAAAATAGGGTAGCAATCTAAACTCACATGCAACGTTTCAGTCTATATACATCAGACCTTCATCGGGCACGGATTGCAAGGTATATAAGGGTAGTAGTGATAAGAGTGCAGCCTCTCCTCAGGAGAAATGGCGCCATTAATTGATCTAAGTCTGTGATTATACCCTAGGAAGATAAACACTATTCATTTGAAGACAAAATTACAGTTTTGGAAAAAGAGGCAAAATTCAAATACAGGCGGTCCCCTACTTAAGGACACCCGACTTACAGACAACCCATAGTTACAGACGGACCCCTCTGCCCACTGTGACCTCTGGTGAAGCTCTCTGGATGCTTTACTTTTGTTCCAGACTGCAATGTACAGCTGTAAGGTGTCTGTAATAAAGCTTTATTGATAATCCTTGGTACAATTACAGCAAAAATTTTGAAACTCCAATTGTCACTGGGACAAAAGAAAAAAAAATGTCTAGAACTTCAATTATAAAATATGCAGTTTCGACTTACATACAAATTCAACTTAAGAACAAACCTCCAGACCCTATCTTGTATGTAACCCGGGGACTGCCTGTATTGGAGATCAAGCCATTCATAAACAATATACTATTATGATCAAAAATATAAATTTGACCACATTGTGATAGTTAACCAGTTTTTTACAGAGGTTGAGCAACAAAGTACTCATCGTACTACTCTCATACTCAAGAAGTTCTGAATCGGTATGGGTGATTATAATGGGATAAGATACTCACCAGTAGAAGGGTGACGCTTTTCATTTTTATTACTTTTGACTGCAAACGAAAGATCCTATACTGTTAGGGTTAGAGATAGATCCCTCTAACATCCATTAAAGGGGAGGCTCGGTCTTATTTACGTAATTAGAGCTACATCTGCTTCTGACATCCTGTATTGGTTAAGAGATAGATAACACTATAGCGTGCTGATGCTCCCTTTTCGCTTGAGTACGGATTTTCGAAATTTGACTTCGGCTGAATTGCGACGAGCCGAGGGTGATCCTCTGACACATGGGGGTGAAGTTAACACGGGTGATATATTGCTTCTACTCTGGAGGATGTGTCAC
>CM033644.1:48693575-48742799 GCA_019512145.1 Engystomops pustulosus | reverse complement strand
TTTAATAAAATTAATCATTAATAGAAATTTTTTGTTGGACTAATTGTTTGATGGCGTAATTTTTGGGGTACATGAAACTCATCAATTAAAGCGATTGTCTGGCAATATTTTTTAATATAGCAGCGGTGGGTATGAAAGTAACAAGGAGGGTACACTCACCTCTCTCTGACACAATGGGGTTCATTTACTAACGGCTCTGCGGCCGGACTTTCGTCTGGTTTTCCGAATTTTTCTGTTTTGCGCCGCATTCTGCCTGGATTTTGCCGCACGCGATCAGATTTTGGCGCAATTGTGCGGCTTTCACGCGACAGAAATGGGGGGGGGGGGGGGGGGGGCCCCCGGACAACCCCCGGGTTTTGGAAAAACCCCACAATTAAAAAAATCACAGGGGGCCCACTGAGGGACAAACAACAAATCAGACAGACAAGCGGAGTCGGACGGAACGGGTCAAAACCAAGATGGCAGCCCCCCAAAGGTACAGAATCAAAATAGCAAAAAGAAAGTCGGTAGGCAGACAGAAGTCAAAACACCGAATAGAATACAAAGATATCAAGAGTACAAGATACACCGATTAGACTAAATAATCAGCACCCAATCAAGGGGCTGGGCAGAATATAAGGCACTAATGGACACTCCTCAGCAATGACTAGCTCAGCCGCCATCCCTCAAAACCGCAGTTGCAGACAAAAACGAGTTCAAAGACACACCAGCTCCTAGGATCAGAACAGGAGCTGTCAATCACAGGCGCTCTGGGTGTGGTTTTCCAGCACACGAGCTGCCAGTACATTTATTGAAGCTCAAATTAAATTTGTAAAAACATTTTTTTTGAACAGAGAACCGAGAGAACTTCAACATTTCCCGAAAGAAATTATAAATAAAACATATGACATATTATCTTGTTTCAGGATATTGCCATCTCATACTCTACGACAGCTAATATTAAAAACAAATTAAGAACTCCAAACCCTTCTTTTATCCGTATCATCAAGCGGTGCCTTCATGGACACATTCCGAAGAATGTGTGGCAACGGACTTATAGATAATAAAGGAAAGCAATGTATCATCCACTATCAAATGTATCAAATTGAATAGGCTCTTGCCCAGAACTCGCAACTGTTATGAGGGGATCAGGTTTCAGGATTATTGCTGGAAAAACACACAGAGCTGCCTGTATTTTATCCGGGAAAGCTGGTTGTTGTCTCTGAACGTTTTGTCTGCGGTTATAGTGATGGATGGCTGAGCTAGTCAGTGCTGGAGCTAGTGTCCATTTCTGCCGTTATATTCTGCCCAGCCCTTCATTTGGGCTGGTTATGCCAGACCATCTTGTATTAGTGCTCTTGCCATTGCGTTCTTGCTTTTCGGGTAATTGACTTCTGCTTGCCTACGACATTCTATTTGTATACGATCTGTACCTGTGCCCGCCATCTTGGTTTTGGACCCGATTCGTTGACTCCGCTTGTCTGTCTGTATCTGTTGTTTGTCCCTCAGTATCGTGTATCTCCTAGTGTGACCCACATTTTCGGGGTCTTGTGTCGGTTCTGTTACCAGTGTGTACATGACATATATCTGTATTCCGGTGCTCTGGTCCGCTCACCATCCATGCCGCTGCCAGATGAAGTAAGTCTTATGTCATCTTTAGGCGTCACTTCAGGGACTGTCAGATAGGATTCCTGATAGTGGGTTCGCCCTTGTCAGGCGGTTGATCTGCTTGAGGCAAGGCTTAGCCTTCAGGGACATCACAGGGTGAGTTTGCCACACTACCTAGTATGACAGCTAGTGCCAAAGCTCGTTGTGGTTGCGTTGTTTTGCTGGAAGGTACTGACATAATTACCAGCCCTACTTACACTATTGTAGGCCATGGAAGGCTGTTGCTTAGTCAGGTACAAGAGTCTGGCTCACATGGTTCAGATCTGTCTAACTGTGTGCAGGATGAATATCCAAAAAATGGAAAGTGTACCACCTTTCCTGTCAAATTAAAAAAAGTGATGATATCCGCGGTAGGAATTTGCCACGGGGGCCAGGAGACACAAATATTGGGAAAACTGGTGTGAGAAATAATCCTTGGGAGCGGGTGGGGGGGAGGGGGAGGGACGGGAGGTCTTTTTTTTTGTTTTTTCTCCCTTATCTATTTTTTCCTTATTTCTTCTTTCCTTTTTCTTTTGTTTCTTTTCTTTTTTCTGTGTGTATCGTTTACCAGTGGATTTCTAAGGGGGGGCGAGGGAGGGATGTTTTGGTTTGAGGATATTCTTTTTCTTTTTTTATACACAGGACCAAGAGCCTAAAAGTTCAAAACAGTTTAATGGAAAATTCACAATGCTGCCGCATTGGTGATATTTTTGAAATATTTTATGTACGTATGTGGAAATGTCGTTGGCATGTGGCTTGATATTAAATGTTTTTTTTAATGTAAAACTCAATAAAGATATCCAAAAAAAAAAAAACAGTGTGCAAGCACAGGAAACAGCGCCTACCTTTGCTTTCAGGTCAGTCTGTTATGAGCCTAAGGTTAAGCCTTCTGAACTCTTCGCTGAGACGAGATTTTTTTTTCCCTTCCGGGAGAGTTTCAAGCGTAGTTCCGCCTTAGGCCCCAGTCTTCTGGTAATGATGCCCAGAGGGTAGGCATCATCATGCACTTCTGCTGGTAGTCCAGGAATGGGCATTTCTTAGCCCTGATGCCCCCCAGAGGTGTACTCAGTAGACCTTTTCTTTTCAGTCGGGTCTTATATGAGGAGTCTGAAAAATACAGTTGTGCTGAGCTTCAGTTGACTGCCTTGCGTCAGGGGTAAACGTGCTGCGGAGGATTATTGATCTGAGTTCAGGAGGTGGGCCATTCCAAGTGGTGGAATGATAGAGCCTTAGATACCAGTTTAGTTGGGTCTGCTGATGCTATTAAAAATCTGTTAGTGGGACATCCTGAGACCTACGACATTGAACGGATGACTCTAGCAGTCGAGTAGACAGACGTCATAGAGAAACGGTGAGCATGAACGTGAGTGTTTTCCTGTCTTCTTCTCTACCTTCTTCCCCTGTCACATGATCTATTATTAAGAGCCCTAGTTAAATACTGTAGAGACCCATGCAAATAGAAGTGGAAGAGCCATGCAGATCGAAGTGGGAGTCATTCACCTCAGCTACGCAGGAGATTACGTTAGAGGAATGTCCTGTGCTGCTACTGTGGACTCCGGTCATTCATGGTCCTGTCCTTTCAGACCTCAGTGAAGGAGCATTAGCATAAGTGATAATCGAGGGGGTCACTAGGTGCCCAGGTATTTCAGACACCTCAATGAGATACCTGTTATTGGTTCCTTGCATGAGGATATGTTGAACACGGCATGTGACTCTGGATCTGAGCACTACAAGTCCATTAACCTTGAGTTATGTGGTATATAGAGATGAGCGGTATACTCGTCCGAGCTGATGATCGTTTGAGTATTAAGGTACTCGAAACGGAGCGTTGCTCGGAACGGGGGGGGAAAGTATTCCCTGCTCAAGATCAAGAATTTAATTAAAAAAAAACACAGTGAAGAACAATGAAGAATAGAATAGAAACAGTGAACACAGTGAAGCACAGGATTATTAAGTGAACAACACCAGTGAAAAAGAGTGAAGAATAGATAACAGAAAATGAATCTGGGTCGGCACATTGTGACTTGTCGGGAGATTACGCGCGGAACAGGTGCGAACAAAATAGTATGTGAGAACAATATATATGTGTGAAGAACACATTGAAGAAACGTTAGCAGGACAGAGGACACCGGGAGCAGCACAGAGACATCGGGGGAACAGCAGCAAGGAGACATCGGGAGCAGCAGCACGGAGACACCAGGGCGCACAGCACGGAGACATCGGGGGAACAACAGCACGGAGACATCGGGGGAACAGCCAGCACGGAGAATCGGGGGAACAGGCAGTACGGAGGACACGGGGAACAGCAGCGGGAGACACAGGGGAAGCAGAAGCAGGAGGGACACGGGGAGCAGCAGCACAAGACACCGGGGAGCACAGCACGGAGGACACAGGGGCAGGGGCAGACCGGAGACACCGGGACAGAAACAGAGAAACTGCGGGCAGCCGGAGACATCGGGGCAAGCCACGGAGACATCGGGGCAGGGGCAGCACGGAGACAACTGGGCAGCACGGAGACCTGGAGGCAGCACGGAGACATCGGGGCGCACGAGACCGGGGCAGGGGCAGAACGGAGGGACACCGGGGCAGCACGGAGACACTGGGGCAAGCAGAGCGACATCGGGCAGCAGGAGACATCGAGCAGCACGGAGACACGGGCAGGGGCAGACGGAGGACCAGGGGCAGCACGGAGTCACTGGGCAGCACGGAAGACATGGGGCAGCACGAGACATCTCGGACAGCAGGGACATCGGGCAGGGGCAGAACGGAGACACCGGGGCCAGCACGGAGACATCGGGGAGACAGAGAACCGGGTCACACGGAGACCACCGGGGGCAGCAGAACGGAGACACCGGGGAGCAGCAGCACGGAGACAACGGGGAGCAGCAGCACGGGACACCGGGAGAAGCGCACGGAGAACGGGGAGCACGCAGCACGGAAACACCGGGAGCAGAGCAAGGGAGACCGGAGCAGCGAACGGAGACAATGGGGGAGCAGCAGCACTGATCCCGGAACAGCGTATCTCCCGACAAGTAAGCAGCTGTTTGCAGCAAGGGCAGCACGGAGACATCTGGGCAGCAAGGAGACCATTGGCAGCACGGAGACATCGGGCAGACGGAGACATGGGGGCAGGGGCGAATGGAGAAAAGGCAGCCGGAGAACTGGCGGCAGCACGGAGACATCGGGGGCAAGTACAGAGACATCGGGCAGGGGCAGAACGGAGACACCGGGCATCCCGGAGACACTGGGCAGCACGGAGAATCGGGTCAGCACGTAGGACATCGGGACAGCACGGAGACATCGGGGCAGGGGCAGAAGAAGAGAAAGAAGGAACGGAGACACGGGGCAGCACGGAGACATCGGGGCAGCACGAGACACTGGGGCAGCCGGAGACACCGGGGAGCAGCACATGGAGAACCGGGAGCGCAGCACGGAGAAACCGGGGAGCAAGCAGCAAGGAGACACGGGGAGCAGCGCACGGAGACACTGGGAGCAGCAGCACGGATCCCGGAAGACGTACTCCCGCAAGTAAGCAGATGTGACGAACATCTGACAAATCTATTCTTCACTGTGATTTCACTGCGTTTTTCACTTAAGATCCTGTGTTCACTGTTTTTATCTATTCCTCACTGTTTTCCCATCTGCTAACTTGTCGGGAGATAATATACGCGCGGAACAGGAAGAATAGATGCAGAGGTTTGATACATTATCTGCTCATTTATCAGAAGACATTCTTTTTCAATTAAATAACACATTTATCCCGAAACCATGGTCCTTTGAAAAATGGCTCGAGTCTCCCATTGACTTCATCTCTCGTGGTATATAAACCCTTGAACCCGGTGTTGTGGTGCCTCCGAGGTGATGTTGTCTGCTAGTGAGCCAGATTTATTTACTGTCCATCTGTGATAATCAAAACATTGGCTCCTGATAAACACCCCGCAGATAAGCTATTTGTACGCCCCAAACACAGGGCCATGGTTATGGAGGAATGCTCATGGATACACTTGCGAACATTCTGAGTCACTGCTATAGAAATGTGATTTCCGAATCTTATTGGTGGCCTGAATGGTCACATGATGTTGAGGGAAATATGGTGGCAGCGTGTAGTAATTGTACTAAGGCCAGGTTTCCAGAGATTGCCCAGTGGAATCCTCTTCCTCATTCGGTTCAGTGTAAACCATGGACACATGTATCTTTGAAAATTGTCAAAGAATTGCCACCTTCTCAGGGCATGACAGTAATTTGGGTGGTTATTGACATGTATCTAAAATGTGCATTCTTTCTGCTAGAGGAAATTGCCTAATGGCAAGAATTGTCACTCTGTTCATTGACCATGTTCTTAAATGCATGGGGTACCTGCGTTGTTATTTTTTGATCAGGGGGAAACCATTTGAGTTTCTGGATGAGTTCTGTAAAAAAGTTGGTGAATACAAATGTCTGGAAAAACGTCCTGTCATCCTGAGAATCTGATCAGACAGTTTAGGGGTGAGCAGCACCTGAGACGTTTGTATCTGACTGCCAGGCAGATTGGGTGACGGCTAGCTATCGCTGAGTTTTGTGTACAATTACCAAGACTCCTATACCGACTAAGACCCCATTTCCTCTGCAGTTATGGTTGTGTTCCACGTTTTTCTTGTGTGTCTATGGATTCATCCAGCAAACCCGCATGCAGAGCCGTTGGTCCAGCCTATGTTCGTTTGGGCCAAGATTTATTTGCCTGGGAATGATAGAGCATCGTAGTGAGGTCCAGTGGCCACTCTAAAAAGGGGGGGGGTACTGCCAGAACTCCTTTCTGTGATTGACAGCTCCCTTTTGATCTGGAAAGCTGGGTGTGTCTTGGTACTAGTTTCGCATGCGCTGTGTTTGAGGATGGCGGCCAGTAAGTGCTGGAGGTAGTGTCCACTTCTGCCTTATATTCTGCCCAGCCCTCATTGGTGTGGTTATTGCGACTATCGTGGATCTAGTTTCTTGCCATGCGTTTCTTGCTATTCTGTGTATTGATTCTGCTTTGCTAATGACCATTTATTTGTTAACAATTGTTATACATTGGTTATCTGTACCTTGCCGCATCTTGGTTTTGAATCGATGTGTTTGACGCTGCTTGGATGTCAGTATCTGTTGTTTGTCCCTCAGTATCTTTATCTCCTAGTGTTCACCCCCACCTCCCGTCTGTCTAGTGTATGTTTTGTACCAGTGTGAACACTGACATATATCTGTATTCGGTGACCTGTCCGCTCGACCATCCAGCAGCTGCCAGGCGAGTAAGTCTTACTGTCATCTTGATAGTCACTCAGGGATCGGTCAGATAGTTTCTGATGGTGGGTCGCCCTTGTCAGGGGCGGTTTATCTGCTTTAGGCAGGGCCTAGCCCTCAGAGACATCATAGGTGAGTTCGCCACCACCTAACCCAGTCTGCAGCTAGCGCCTAGCCTGGTGTGGTGCGCGGTTTATGGACAGGTACTGACAGATGCTCTACACAAAGAGAACAAGAATAGTCACGATAAGATAGATCAAACGAAAAAGTTGAAGGATTGGTGTATTAAATGTGGGGCTCTATAGAAAACTAAATTGGAATTATTACAGGATGAGATTAAAATTAAAACTAAAAAGTGAGCCCATGATAGCTGGAAATGACTTTGTAAATGTTGACAATATGTTTCTCCTACAAAATTGTTTCTCATTGTGACAGAAGAGCAGTTTATATAAACATTACATAAATTGTATTTCATCATAGTAGTTTGTTATTTTATTCATGAAATTACCATGACAAAATAACTTATAATCTAGTATTTATGATGCGTTTCAGCCAGTTTTGTGACACTGCTGCAAACCATAGGAGTATTCGGAGATGATTTGACAAACCGAGGTTCTTAGTACATTTTGATCAAATGTAGAAGCCCACTAACCGCAATTGTGTGCAGCATCACTTGCATCCACCGCAGCACAGCACCAGCATGGACCAAGACCTGGGACACAGCACCCATACTGGAGCACAGCCCCCATGGACCGGCGCCCTGGGTCCCCTAGCACAGCACCAAAGAGCGCAGATGCCATGCAATTACCACACCATGTGACAGGACAATATGTCACCATGTGTGAACAGGTGTTAAATACTCACTGTTCCATGTGGTCTAGACAATGGCTGGAGGAAGAAGGCGAGCATATATGCAAGTCTCCTGCTTAAATAGCCAGTCCACCCTGGTTATGGGGGCATTTGCGGTTGATTATGAGAGATGCTAGAAACAATACCAATCTTGATAAGCTTACCACTAATCGTGTTTTTTCTAGAGGATGCATACATAATTTATAATCCTGTGATTGAGAAAACCCATGCTATGTAAACGTGTTCACCATATTATGTTTGTACTAATGTCTGCACATTTTTACTGGAAACGAAGTTATGTAATCGCTGGGGGTAATGATAATCGGTGCACTCTGTATTTTTTAACGACACTATGCTGAAAATATGAAAAATCGAATCCCCAAGTTAGCATCAATGGACTATAGGTCTTCACACGCCTGCACATGCTGCCTGAGGGGAGAACGTGAATTTTTTTCTTTATGGAAATCATGATATCCTTAAGAAACTTAAACTGATGAGCAAGCTCTGGGTGGCATGGCAACCTCGCAGGCCATAATCACCATCACATTATAATACAAAAATGATTCAGAGGGACTTTAAGGATTTGGAAAGTCAAGAATTAACAGAGACTATCTGAGTAGGATCAGTAAAACCAATCTGATAGGTTTTTTTTTGTATATCAGAAAAAAATCAACATAACTTTACTGGAAAGTCATGCTTTGATGTTTAGGGGGCAGCCTATGAGCGTAGCTTCTCCAATTGGAAAATCATTTGCATATTCCCAGGAATTCCAGAGCATCAATGGATATCAGTCTCCACAAGCCTTCAATATGGGCCTCCCGTGGGAGAGCTGGACAACCCCTTTAATCTTTATTCTAAAAATGGAAATGCTGATTCACTAATGAAGGAGATTTCCATATTAAAAAGGTGTACTATAGATAAATGAAAAACAGTGTACACGAGGTGTAGTCAGCTCACCTGTGGACGCAGTCAACACGAGGATAGAGATCCGAGCACGGCTACCTCAGCTTCCGTGCGAGTATCAATTCAAGCCAACTCACCGGCTCAAGGGAAAAAGGCTCCACTCCAAATCCTGTACATAAATGTAATTCTTTTATCGACTGATCTCCTACTTGTTTCATACAAAAGATAAACTGTGGACAGGAATTGATTTATGTTTATACGCTGGCACTTCACATTATCGTTTATTTAACCCTTTTGGGGTCCGGGTTCTTCAAGGCAAAAAATCCAAATCCGTTTTCCCTCTTGACTATTTTTTCTTTCTTTCGATCACCTCCTCATGGCGGGTTGAAGACCCCCCCTTTCAAATCCCATCATGAAAGGATCTGCAGTCCCCTCCATGAGCTAACCTGAACAGTGTTGATGCCATAGAGATGTTAACATGCATCCACTTTTTGGCATCTGAGAGATTCTTCTAATGCCTTTTTTAACGCACCACTAGTACATCCTACTTATTGAAGTTTACAACTTTCACAGATCATTAAGTAAACACCATCCGACGGTTGCAGTTACAATATAGCCTGCTATAGTATGTCGTTTTCTAAATGGTAGACGAAAAGACTTGATGGAACCGCATGATTGCAACACATAACGATTGTGTCCACCACTAAAAAGCCCTTAGTAGTTAACCACGTGTCTTACGGTAAGTGGATGACAAGTTAGGCTGGGTGACAGAATATTGCCTCGTGTTGGGCCTTTCTAGAAACAAATTGAATTTTACCTGTTAAAGACTGAAATGCATTATCAGTGTACAGCAACTGGTAAAAATTTCCTATTATACGCAGCCACTATGTACTGTTCGCTAAAAACGGAAAAAGTACTGTATGGGGGAATCACTCGTACTAAAGGGTTTTACTTCGACTAGCATTTTTTTTATAGAATCGCCCTAGGAATCTTGATCAACTATACTGTAGCTCTATTTAGCATTCATGGAGATAACTTCTTGACGCAAACCTCTATGATTTTCTGATTGACACTATCTATTCATGAGGATTAGAACAGTTACGTTTGAGTTCTGATAATATCACTCACAGAACATTTTTAAAATGACTATGGGTGTGATGGCTAGGTTGGCATCTAAGATGGATTCACTGCTGTGGGTTTGATATTAGGGGGAAATGTGTAATTCCTGGTTCCCAATGAGTAGAGATATCCAGGAATGCATCAATTGAATGTGGAACAGGAGTAAATTTAAGGTATCATGTCATTATTCCCAGTAGTTTGACAAAATCATTGGCCTGCTTACCTCGGTCCCTCCAATACAAGAGCAGGTCCGTTCAACTATAACGACCATTACCTTGATATGGGAGAGGACGGAGTTGTCAGAAGAAAAGAGAAAATTTTTGCCTCCCATACAGCCATGTAGATATTAGGCCATGGAGGGAGAAACATTTGCCCCCCCTTTGTGCCGCCGCACCACAAACGTCTGCAAAGAGTAAGTACCATCAAAGGAAAAATATCCTCACCGTAAAATTCACCTTGAAAATAAATGAATTCTTGGAACGAATCAATCATATTTCCTGTAATTAGTCAAAAATTAGTGAGACATTTTTAAAGCACATCATGAACAAGTTAAGTGTGCGTCAACCACATCACCTAACGACAGCCATCGGTAAGGTCTTTTTCCAGTAAATCTCCATAGTGAACCACAGTGTTTGGTATCTCGTTATACCCTGGAAGAGACTTAACCAGTGGCTGAAGGTGGGTGTCGAACCCATTCACTAATTTTTTTCCGTAAGTGAACCTATTCAGCCACTAATAGGTCTAAAGGGGGCCCGGAAATCCCCTTGTGACTTATAGGAAGGGAATGATATAAGGTGTGGCCGGATTTTTCCACATAAATAATATTCCGCATATTTTTTCATAATAGCCCCTCCTATGAACACCTCCTGTAACACATTTTTTAAACATTCTGAAATGATTTAGTAGGATCAGATGCAAGTTCTCGAGGTATACCTTGGTATCATGCCAACATGAGTACATGATGTTGTCTCTTCAGTTTACTGATGATTAAAGTTTTAAATATAAAAGCCACAAGCTATAATCCACAAGCTGAAAGCAGCTGATCTTATTTCAATAGCTGAGAGCTATATATATTTGCATGTCTGAACAGTCTTAAAGCTCACAGGGGCAGATTTATCAACCAGTCACAGCTTCCCTTTAAAATATTCATGAGCACAAGGTAAAATGAAAGCTGAGCTGTAATTGGTTGCCATGGGCAACTAAGAACATTCTGGCTTTTAGACAGCTTGATAAATCTGCCCCATAGTCTATAAAACTCATAAGGAGACCTCAATGAACACAGACCAAACAGGATTATGCCCCCAAAACAACTACAAAAATCTTTATAGAGCATTTTTATTATTTAAACCTAATCTTTTAGGCCCTGATATATACACCTTTGTGGTACTATAGATACAAAGGGAATTTGACTTGGTGGACTGGGCTTTCTTTAGGGGTTAATTATAGAGGGACCAAACTTAAAAGATGGTTATGCATACTCTATTATTCCATAGTGCGTTGATAAAAATAAATGGGCAAGTTTCTGAATTATCCTATCCAAAGGGGTGCAAGACAGGGTGTCCATTTCTATAATGTAGGAGGCTTCCAAGCTCCTTTTAGGTTGGGTGTAAGGATGGCAAATACAGACTGACATATGCAGATGACATTCAACTCATTTATTTCAAGTGCATCTCCATCATATTCTATCAAATTATAGAAAGGTTCAGTGGTTTTACTGGGCTTAACAAAGTGTTCCATTTCGCAAATGAATGTTATTTTTGTATGATGAAAAATTTACAATATTCAATAACTTTCTATTTCAATTCTCACAGTTTCTAGATCTCTGCTTGCTGTCATTCTATACAAAGCTTCTGGTGACACAGGTGTATAGCTCGTAGTATCATGAAAGTATGCACCTGTGGATTTGGACAGATTTCTAGAAGACTTGGCACTCCTTATTACTAAATTTTTCAAAAAGTATATTTTAATCAAGTGAAAAAAATATGGTAGCATCTAAACTCACAGCAACGTTCGGTCTATATACATCAGACCTTCATCGGGCACGGTTGCAAGGTATTAAGGAGAATAGTGATAAGAGTGCAGCCTCTGCCAGG
The DNA here is from genome assembly GCA_019512145.1 of Engystomops pustulosus. NCBI lineage: Eukaryota > Metazoa > Chordata > Amphibia > Anura > Leptodactylidae > Engystomops > Engystomops pustulosus. Next base: position 48,730,956 of record CM033644.1, on the reverse strand, counting down.
AGAAAATGGCGCTTAATTGATCTAAGTCTGTGATTATACCCTTGGAAGATAAACACTATTCATTGAAGACAAAATCTACAGCTTTGGAAAAAGAGGGCAGAATTCATCATTGAAGATCAAGCCATTCATAAACAATATACTATTATGATCAAAAATATAATGACCACATGTTGATCAGTTACCAGTTTTACAGAGGAAATAACCAAAGTGATCATCACTCAATACTCAATGCAATACCGTATTGGCACAAAACCACATAGGGGCTATTACTAAGGGTCCTGGATCACTTCGGGATTTCAAGTTCGAATTGCTCCCTTACAGTTAAGGGATTTGTACTGCGGATTTTGCGCTGCTGAAGGGCTTATGACGGAGGGGAGAGGCCATCGACGATCTGACTGATTCCAGACTCAGCGTGGGATTGAGGGATTCAAATTGTGTTGCAAAATCAAGTACTAAATGCACCAAGAAGAGAAGTGTGAACTCCGTGGACCTAAGCGGGGGGGAGCGACACATGCAGGATATCGCACTGATCTTAGTGAATCGGACAGTGATCAGCTGGTCGCAAAATGGGCACTTTCGAGGGATCGTGCAGGACGGGTAAGTGAATGTTGGGGCCCCATAATATTTGTCTTAGGCTTATCAGAACAATCTTGGGTGTAATAAAATTAAAATCATATATTTTGAAAGTTTTTGTTGACAAATTGTGTTGATGGCGTAATTTTTTGGGTACAATACAACTCACAATTAAAGGGATGTCTGGGAATATTTTTAATATAGCAAGCGGTGGGTATGAAAGTAACAAGGAGGTGTACACTCACCTCTCTCTGACACAATGGGGACTTATTAATAAGCGCTCTGCGGCCGGACTTCGTTCTGGTTTCCCGAATTTTTCTGTTTTGCGCCTTGATTTGCCTGGATTTGTGCGCAGCGATCAGGATTTTGGCCGCACTAGTGCGGCTTTCACGCGACAGAAATGGGGGGGGGCGGGGCGTGGCCATCGGACAACCCGACGGATTCAATGGAAAAAACGCAGAATTTAAACAACTAATGTGTCGCAAGATCAAGCACTCACATGCACCCAGAAGGAGGAGGTGAACTCCGGCAGACCTAAGCGGGGAAGCGACACATGCAGGATATCGCACGATCTTAGTGAATCGCGGCAGATGTGCATTCCGGTCGCAAAATGCACTTTCGGGGATCGTGCAGGACGGGTAAGTGAATGTGCCCCATAATATTTTTTTCTTAGGCCTTATCAGAACAATCTTGGGTTTTAATAAAATTAATCATTAATAGAAATTTTTTGTTGGACTAATTGTACTGAGGGACAAACAACAAATCAGACAGACAAGCGGAGTCGGACGGAACGGGTCAAAACCAAGATGGCAGCCCCCCAAAGGTACAGAATCAAAATAGCAAAAAGAAAGTCGGTAGGCAGACAGAAGTCAAAACACCGAATAGAATACAAAGATATCAAGAGTACAAGATACACCGATTAGACTAAATAATCAGCACCCAATCAAGGGGCTGGGCAGAATATAAGGCACTAATGGACACTCCTCAGCAATGACTAGCTCAGCCGCCATCCCTCAAAACCGCAGTTGCAGACAAAAACGAGTTCAAAGACACACCAGCTCCTAGGATCAGAACAGGAGCTGTCAATCACAGGCGCTCTGGGTGTGGTTTTCCAGCACACGAGCTGCCAGTACATTTATTGAAGCTCAAATTAAATTTGTAAAAACATTTTTTTTGAACAGAGAACCGAGAGAACTTCAACATTTCCCGAAAGAAATTATAAATAAAACATATGACATATTATCTTGTTTCAGGATATTGCCATCTCATACTCTACGACAGCTAATATTAAAAACAAATTAAGAACTCCAAACCCTTCTTTTATCCGTATCATCAAGCGGTGCCTTCATGGACACATTCCGAAGAATGTGTGGCAACGGACTTATAGATAATAAAGGAAAGCAATGTATCATCCACTATCAAATGTATCAAATTGAATAGGCTCTTGCCCAGAACTCGCAACTGTTATGAGGGGATCAGGTTTCAGGATTATTGCTGGAAAAACACACAGAGCTGCCTGTATTTTATCCGGGAAAGCTGGTTGTTGTCTCTGAACGTTTTGTCTGCGGTTATAGTGATGGATGGCTGAGCTAGTCAGTGCTGGAGCTAGTGTCCATTTCTGCCGTTATATTCTGCCCAGCCCTTCATTTGGGCTGGTTATGCCAGACCATCTTGTATTAGTGCTCTTGCCATTGCGTTCTTGCTTTTCGGGTAATTGACTTCTGCTTGCCTACGACATTCTATTTGTATACGATCTGTACCTGTGCCCGCCATCTTGGTTTTGGACCCGATTCGTTGACTCCGCTTGTCTGTCTGTATCTGTTGTTTGTCCCTCAGTATCGTGTATCTCCTAGTGTGACCCACATTTTCGGGGTCTTGTGTCGGTTCTGTTACCAGTGTGTACATGACATATATCTGTATTCCGGTGCTCTGGTCCGCTCACCATCCATGCCGCTGCCAGATGAAGTAAGTCTTATGTCATCTTTAGGCGTCACTTCAGGGACTGTCAGATAGGATTCCTGATAGTGGGTTCGCCCTTGTCAGGCGGTTGATCTGCTTGAGGCAAGGCTTAGCCTTCAGGGACATCACAGGGTGAGTTTGCCACACTACCTAGTATGACAGCTAGTGCCAAAGCTCGTTGTGGTTGCGTTGTTTTGCTGGAAGGTACTGACATAATTACCAGCCCTACTTACACTATTGTAGGCCATGGAAGGCTGTTGCTTAGTCAGGTACAAGAGTCTGGCTCACATGGTTCAGATCTGTCTAACTGTGTGCAGGATGAATATCCAAAAAATGGAAAGTGTACCACCTTTCCTGTCAAATTAAAAAAAGTGATGATATCCGCGGTAGGAATTTGCCACGGGGGCCAGGAGACACAAATATTGGGAAAACTGGTGTGAGAAATAATCCTTGGGAGCGGGTGGGGGGGAGGGGGAGGGACGGGAGGTCTTTTTTTTTGTTTTTTCTCCCTTATCTATTTTTTCCTTATTTCTTCTTTCCTTTTTCTTTTGTTTCTTTTCTTTTTTCTGTGTGTATCGTTTACCAGTGGATTTCTAAGGGGGGGCGAGGGAGGGATGTTTTGGTTTGAGGATATTCTTTTTCTTTTTTTATACACAGGACCAAGAGCCTAAAAGTTCAAAACAGTTTAATGGAAAATTCACAATGCTGCCGCATTGGTGATATTTTTGAAATATTTTATGTACGTATGTGGAAATGTCGTTGGCATGTGGCTTGATATTAAATGTTTTTTTTAATGTAAAACTCAATAAAGATATCCAAAAAAAAAAAAACAGTGTGCAAGCACAGGAAACAGCGCCTACCTTTGCTTTCAGGTCAGTCTGTTATGAGCCTAAGGTTAAGCCTTCTGAACTCTTCGCTGAGACGAGATTTTTTTTTCCCTTCCGGGAGAGTTTCAAGCGTAGTTCCGCCTTAGGCCCCAGTCTTCTGGTAATGATGCCCAGAGGGTAGGCATCATCATGCACTTCTGCTGGTAGTCCAGGAATGGGCATTTCTTAGCCCTGATGCCCCCCAGAGGTGTACTCAGTAGACCTTTTCTTTTCAGTCGGGTCTTATATGAGGAGTCTGAAAAATACAGTTGTGCTGAGCTTCAGTTGACTGCCTTGCGTCAGGGGTAAACGTGCTGCGGAGGATTATTGATCTGAGTTCAGGAGGTGGGCCATTCCAAGTGGTGGAATGATAGAGCCTTAGATACCAGTTTAGTTGGGTCTGCTGATGCTATTAAAAATCTGTTAGTGGGACATCCTGAGACCTACGACATTGAACGGATGACTCTAGCAGTCGAGTAGACAGACGTCATAGAGAAACGGTGAGCATGAACGTGAGTGTTTTCCTGTCTTCTTCTCTACCTTCTTCCCCTGTCACATGATCTATTATTAAGAGCCCTAGTTAAATACTGTAGAGACCCATGCAAATAGAAGTGGAAGAGCCATGCAGATCGAAGTGGGAGTCATTCACCTCAGCTACGCAGGAGATTACGTTAGAGGAATGTCCTGTGCTGCTACTGTGGACTCCGGTCATTCATGGTCCTGTCCTTTCAGACCTCAGTGAAGGAGCATTAGCATAAGTGATAATCGAGGGGGTCACTAGGTGCCCAGGTATTTCAGACACCTCAATGAGATACCTGTTATTGGTTCCTTGCATGAGGATATGTTGAACACGGCATGTGACTCTGGATCTGAGCACTACAAGTCCATTAACCTTGAGTTATGTGGTATATAGAGATGAGCGGTATACTCGTCCGAGCTGATGATCGTTTGAGTATTAAGGTACTCGAAACGGAGCGTTGCTCGGAACGGGGGGGGAAAGTATTCCCTGCTCAAGATCAAGAATTTAATTAAAAAAAAACACAGTGAAGAACAATGAAGAATAGAATAGAAACAGTGAACACAGTGAAGCACAGGATTATTAAGTGAACAACACCAGTGAAAAAGAGTGAAGAATAGATAACAGAAAATGAATCTGGGTCGGCACATTGTGACTTGTCGGGAGATTACGCGCGGAACAGGTGCGAACAAAATAGTATGTGAGAACAATATATATGTGTGAAGAACACATTGAAGAAACGTTAGCAGGACAGAGGACACCGGGAGCAGCACAGAGACATCGGGGGAACAGCAGCAAGGAGACATCGGGAGCAGCAGCACGGAGACACCAGGGCGCACAGCACGGAGACATCGGGGGAACAACAGCACGGAGACATCGGGGGAACAGCCAGCACGGAGAATCGGGGGAACAGGCAGTACGGAGGACACGGGGAACAGCAGCGGGAGACACAGGGGAAGCAGAAGCAGGAGGGACACGGGGAGCAGCAGCACAAGACACCGGGGAGCACAGCACGGAGGACACAGGGGCAGGGGCAGACCGGAGACACCGGGACAGAAACAGAGAAACTGCGGGCAGCCGGAGACATCGGGGCAAGCCACGGAGACATCGGGGCAGGGGCAGCACGGAGACAACTGGGCAGCACGGAGACCTGGAGGCAGCACGGAGACATCGGGGCGCACGAGACCGGGGCAGGGGCAGAACGGAGGGACACCGGGGCAGCACGGAGACACTGGGGCAAGCAGAGCGACATCGGGCAGCAGGAGACATCGAGCAGCACGGAGACACGGGCAGGGGCAGACGGAGGACCAGGGGCAGCACGGAGTCACTGGGCAGCACGGAAGACATGGGGCAGCACGAGACATCTCGGACAGCAGGGACATCGGGCAGGGGCAGAACGGAGACACCGGGGCCAGCACGGAGACATCGGGGAGACAGAGAACCGGGTCACACGGAGACCACCGGGGGCAGCAGAACGGAGACACCGGGGAGCAGCAGCACGGAGACAACGGGGAGCAGCAGCACGGGACACCGGGAGAAGCGCACGGAGAACGGGGAGCACGCAGCACGGAAACACCGGGAGCAGAGCAAGGGAGACCGGAGCAGCGAACGGAGACAATGGGGGAGCAGCAGCACTGATCCCGGAACAGCGTATCTCCCGACAAGTAAGCAGCTGTTTGCAGCAAGGGCAGCACGGAGACATCTGGGCAGCAAGGAGACCATTGGCAGCACGGAGACATCGGGCAGACGGAGACATGGGGGCAGGGGCGAATGGAGAAAAGGCAGCCGGAGAACTGGCGGCAGCACGGAGACATCGGGGGCAAGTACAGAGACATCGGGCAGGGGCAGAACGGAGACACCGGGCATCCCGGAGACACTGGGCAGCACGGAGAATCGGGTCAGCACGTAGGACATCGGGACAGCACGGAGACATCGGGGCAGGGGCAGAAGAAGAGAAAGAAGGAACGGAGACACGGGGCAGCACGGAGACATCGGGGCAGCACGAGACACTGGGGCAGCCGGAGACACCGGGGAGCAGCACATGGAGAACCGGGAGCGCAGCACGGAGAAACCGGGGAGCAAGCAGCAAGGAGACACGGGGAGCAGCGCACGGAGACACTGGGAGCAGCAGCACGGATCCCGGAAGACGTACTCCCGCAAGTAAGCAGATGTGACGAACATCTGACAAATCTATTCTTCACTGTGATTTCACTGCGTTTTTCACTTAAGATCCTGTGTTCACTGTTTTTATCTATTCCTCACTGTTTTCCCATCTGCTAACTTGTCGGGAGATAATATACGCGCGGAACAGGAAGAATAGATGCAGAGGTTTGATACATTATCTGCTCATTTATCAGAAGACATTCTTTTTCAATTAAATAACACATTTATCCCGAAACCATGGTCCTTTGAAAAATGGCTCGAGTCTCCCATTGACTTCATCTCTCGTGGTATATAAACCCTTGAACCCGGTGTTGTGGTGCCTCCGAGGTGATGTTGTCTGCTAGTGAGCCAGATTTATTTACTGTCCATCTGTGATAATCAAAACATTGGCTCCTGATAAACACCCCGCAGATAAGCTATTTGTACGCCCCAAACACAGGGCCATGGTTATGGAGGAATGCTCATGGATACACTTGCGAACATTCTGAGTCACTGCTATAGAAATGTGATTTCCGAATCTTATTGGTGGCCTGAATGGTCACATGATGTTGAGGGAAATATGGTGGCAGCGTGTAGTAATTGTACTAAGGCCAGGTTTCCAGAGATTGCCCAGTGGAATCCTCTTCCTCATTCGGTTCAGTGTAAACCATGGACACATGTATCTTTGAAAATTGTCAAAGAATTGCCACCTTCTCAGGGCATGACAGTAATTTGGGTGGTTATTGACATGTATCTAAAATGTGCATTCTTTCTGCTAGAGGAAATTGCCTAATGGCAAGAATTGTCACTCTGTTCATTGACCATGTTCTTAAATGCATGGGGTACCTGCGTTGTTATTTTTTGATCAGGGGGAAACCATTTGAGTTTCTGGATGAGTTCTGTAAAAAAGTTGGTGAATACAAATGTCTGGAAAAACGTCCTGTCATCCTGAGAATCTGATCAGACAGTTTAGGGGTGAGCAGCACCTGAGACGTTTGTATCTGACTGCCAGGCAGATTGGGTGACGGCTAGCTATCGCTGAGTTTTGTGTACAATTACCAAGACTCCTATACCGACTAAGACCCCATTTCCTCTGCAGTTATGGTTGTGTTCCACGTTTTTCTTGTGTGTCTATGGATTCATCCAGCAAACCCGCATGCAGAGCCGTTGGTCCAGCCTATGTTCGTTTGGGCCAAGATTTATTTGCCTGGGAATGATAGAGCATCGTAGTGAGGTCCAGTGGCCACTCTAAAAAGGGGGGGGGTACTGCCAGAACTCCTTTCTGTGATTGACAGCTCCCTTTTGATCTGGAAAGCTGGGTGTGTCTTGGTACTAGTTTCGCATGCGCTGTGTTTGAGGATGGCGGCCAGTAAGTGCTGGAGGTAGTGTCCACTTCTGCCTTATATTCTGCCCAGCCCTCATTGGTGTGGTTATTGCGACTATCGTGGATCTAGTTTCTTGCCATGCGTTTCTTGCTATTCTGTGTATTGATTCTGCTTTGCTAATGACCATTTATTTGTTAACAATTGTTATACATTGGTTATCTGTACCTTGCCGCATCTTGGTTTTGAATCGATGTGTTTGACGCTGCTTGGATGTCAGTATCTGTTGTTTGTCCCTCAGTATCTTTATCTCCTAGTGTTCACCCCCACCTCCCGTCTGTCTAGTGTATGTTTTGTACCAGTGTGAACACTGACATATATCTGTATTCGGTGACCTGTCCGCTCGACCATCCAGCAGCTGCCAGGCGAGTAAGTCTTACTGTCATCTTGATAGTCACTCAGGGATCGGTCAGATAGTTTCTGATGGTGGGTCGCCCTTGTCAGGGGCGGTTTATCTGCTTTAGGCAGGGCCTAGCCCTCAGAGACATCATAGGTGAGTTCGCCACCACCTAACCCAGTCTGCAGCTAGCGCCTAGCCTGGTGTGGTGCGCGGTTTATGGACAGGTACTGACAGATGCTCTACACAAAGAGAACAAGAATAGTCACGATAAGATAGATCAAACGAAAAAGTTGAAGGATTGGTGTATTAAATGTGGGGCTCTATAGAAAACTAAATTGGAATTATTACAGGATGAGATTAAAATTAAAACTAAAAAGTGAGCCCATGATAGCTGGAAATGACTTTGTAAATGTTGACAATATGTTTCTCCTACAAAATTGTTTCTCATTGTGACAGAAGAGCAGTTTATATAAACATTACATAAATTGTATTTCATCATAGTAGTTTGTTATTTTATTCATGAAATTACCATGACAAAATAACTTATAATCTAGTATTTATGATGCGTTTCAGCCAGTTTTGTGACACTGCTGCAAACCATAGGAGTATTCGGAGATGATTTGACAAACCGAGGTTCTTAGTACATTTTGATCAAATGTAGAAGCCCACTAACCGCAATTGTGTGCAGCATCACTTGCATCCACCGCAGCACAGCACCAGCATGGACCAAGACCTGGGACACAGCACCCATACTGGAGCACAGCCCCCATGGACCGGCGCCCTGGGTCCCCTAGCACAGCACCAAAGAGCGCAGATGCCATGCAATTACCACACCATGTGACAGGACAATATGTCACCATGTGTGAACAGGTGTTAAATACTCACTGTTCCATGTGGTCTAGACAATGGCTGGAGGAAGAAGGCGAGCATATATGCAAGTCTCCTGCTTAAATAGCCAGTCCACCCTGGTTATGGGGGCATTTGCGGTTGATTATGAGAGATGCTAGAAACAATACCAATCTTGATAAGCTTACCACTAATCGTGTTTTTTCTAGAGGATGCATACATAATTTATAATCCTGTGATTGAGAAAACCCATGCTATGTAAACGTGTTCACCATATTATGTTTGTACTAATGTCTGCACATTTTTACTGGAAACGAAGTTATGTAATCGCTGGGGGTAATGATAATCGGTGCACTCTGTATTTTTTAACGACACTATGCTGAAAATATGAAAAATCGAATCCCCAAGTTAGCATCAATGGACTATAGGTCTTCACACGCCTGCACATGCTGCCTGAGGGGAGAACGTGAATTTTTTTCTTTATGGAAATCATGATATCCTTAAGAAACTTAAACTGATGAGCAAGCTCTGGGTGGCATGGCAACCTCGCAGGCCATAATCACCATCACATTATAATACAAAAATGATTCAGAGGGACTTTAAGGATTTGGAAAGTCAAGAATTAACAGAGACTATCTGAGTAGGATCAGTAAAACCAATCTGATAGGTTTTTTTTTGTATATCAGAAAAAAATCAACATAACTTTACTGGAAAGTCATGCTTTGATGTTTAGGGGGCAGCCTATGAGCGTAGCTTCTCCAATTGGAAAATCATTTGCATATTCCCAGGAATTCCAGAGCATCAATGGATATCAGTCTCCACAAGCCTTCAATATGGGCCTCCCGTGGGAGAGCTGGACAACCCCTTTAATCTTTATTCTAAAAATGGAAATGCTGATTCACTAATGAAGGAGATTTCCATATTAAAAAGGTGTACTATAGATAAATGAAAAACAGTGTACACGAGGTGTAGTCAGCTCACCTGTGGACGCAGTCAACACGAGGATAGAGATCCGAGCACGGCTACCTCAGCTTCCGTGCGAGTATCAATTCAAGCCAACTCACCGGCTCAAGGAAAAAGGCTCCATCCAAATCTGTAATAAAATGTAATATTCTTTTATCATCGATCTCCTTTGTTTCATACAAAGATAAACTGTTGGACAGGAAGGTATGAATTTAATGTTTATACGCTGGCTACTTCACATCTAATCGTTTATTTAAACCCTTTTGGGGTCCGGGTATGCAAGGCAAAAAATCCAATCCGTTTCCCTCTTGACTATTTTTTCTTTCTTTCGATCACTCCTCAATGGCGGGTTTGAAGACCCTTTCAATCCCATCTGAAAAGGATCTGCAGTCCCCTCCATGAGCTAACCTGAACAGTGTTGTGATGCCATAGAGATGTTAACTGCATCCACCATTTTTGGCATCTGAGAGATGTCTTCTAATGCTTTTTTAACGCACCACTAGTACACCTACTTATTGAAGTTACAACTTTCACAGATCATTAAGTAAACACACGACGGTTGCAGTTACATATAGCCTGCTATATATGTCGTTCTTCTAAAATTGGTAGACTGAAAAGACTTTGATGGAACCGCATGAATTGCAACACATACACCGTTGTGTCCACACTTAAAAAGCCCTTAGTAGTAACCACGTGTCTTTACGGGAAGGGATGACAAGTTAGGCTGGGTGACAGAATTTTCCTCGTTTTGGGCCTTTCTAGAAACAAATTGATTTTACCTGTTAAAGACTGGAAATCATTATCAGTGTACAGCAACTGGTAAAAATTTCCTAATTATACGCAGCCACTTCATAGTATCTGTTCGCTATTAAAACGTGAAAAGTTACTGTATGGGGGAATCACTGTACTAAAGGGTTTTTCTTCGACTAGCATTTTTTTATAGAATCGTCCCTAGGAATCTTGTCAACTATACTGTAGCTCTATTAGCATCATGGCGAGATAACTTCTTGACGCAAACCTTCTATGAGTTTTCTGATGACACTATCTATTCATGAGGATTAGAACAGTTACGTTTGAGTTCTGATAAGTATCATCACAGAACATTTTTAAAATGACTATGGGTTGTGATGGCTAGTGTTGGCATCTTAAGATGGATTCACTGCTGTGGGTTTGATATACGGGAGGAAATGTGATAATTCCTGGTTCCCAATGAGAGGAGATATCCAGGAAATGCATCATATTGAATTGAAAGGAGTAAATTTAAGGTATCATTCATTATTCCCATGTATTTGACAAAATCATTGGCCTCCATATACCTCGTCCCCTCCAATTACAAGAGCAGGTCGTTCATATAAGACCATACCACTTGATATGGGAGAGGAACGGGTTGTCAGAAGAAAAGAGAAAATTTTTCCTCCATACAGCCCATGTAGATATTGGCCATGGGGAGAAACATTTGCCCCCCCTTTGGCCGCCCACCACAAACGCTGCATAAGAGTAAGTACCATCAAAGGAAAAATAATCCTCACCGAAAAATTCATTGAACATAAATGATTCTTTGGAACGCGAATCATCATATTTACCTGTAATAGTCAAAAATGTAGTGAGACATTTTTAAAGCAACATCATGAACAAGTGACAGGTGCGTCAACCACATCACAACGACAGCCATCGGTAAGGTCTTTTTTCCAGGTAAATCTCCAATAGTGATACCACAGTGTTTGGTATCTCGTTAACCCTGGAAGAGACTTAACCAGTGGCTGAAGGTGGGTGTCGACCCATTCACTAATTTTTTTCCGTAAGTGAACCTATTCAGCCAAATAGGTCTAAAGGGGGTCCGGAATCCCTTGTGAATATAGGAAGGGAATGATCATAGAGGTGTGGCCGGATTTTTTCCACATAAAATATATTCCGCAATTTTTCATAATAAGCCCTCCATATGAACACCTCCTGTAACACATTTTTTAAACATTCTGAAATGATTTAGTAGGATCAGATGCAAGTTCTCGAGGTATACCTTGGTATCATGCCAACATGAGTAAATGCTGTTGTCTCTTCATTTTACTGATGTTTAAAGTTTTAAATATAAAAGCCACAAGCTATAATCACAAGCTGAAAGCAGCTGATCTTATTCAATAGCTGAGAGGTATATATTTTGCATGTCTGAACAGTCTTAAAGCGCACAGGGCAGATTTATCAACCAGTCACAGCTTCCCTTAAAAAGATTCATGAGCACAAGGTAAAATGAAAGGAGCTGTAATGGTTGCATGGGCAACTAAGAACATTCTGGCTTTAGACAGCTTGATAAAATCTGCCCCATAGTCTATAAAACTCATAATGAGACCTCAATGAACACAGACCAAACGGATTATGCCCCCAAAACAACTACAAAAATCTTTATAGAGCATTTTTATTATTTAAACTTAATCTTTTAGGCCCTGATATATACACCTTTGTGGTACTATAGATACAAAGGGAATTTGACTTGGTGGACTGGGCTTTCTTTAGGGGTTAATTATAGAGGGACCAAACTTAAAAGATGGTTATGCATACTCTATTATTCCATAGTGCGTTGATAAAAATAAATGGGCAAGTTTCTGAATTATCCTATCCAAAGGGGTGCAAGACAGGGTGTCCATTTCTATAATGTAGGAGGCTTCCAAGCTCCTTTTAGGTTGGGTGTAAGGATGGCAAATACAGACTGACATATGCAGATGACATTCAACTCATTTATTTCAAGTGCATCTCCATCATATTCTATCAAATTATAGAAAGGTTCAGTGGTTTTACTGGGCTTAACAAAGTGTTCCATTTCGCAAATGAATGTTATTTTTGTATGATGAAAAATTTACAATATTCAATAACTTTCTATTTCAATTCTCACAGTTTCTAGATCTCTGCTTGCTGTCATTCTATACAAAGCTTCTGGTGACACAGGTGTATAGCTCGTAGTATCATGAAAGTATGCACCTGTGGATTTGGACAGATTTCTAGAAGACTTGGCACTCCTTATTACTAAATTTTTCAAAAAGTATATTTTAATCAAGTGAAAAAAATATGGTAGCATCTAAACTCACAGCAACGTTCGGTCTATATACATCAGACCTTCATCGGGCACGGTTGCAAGGTATTAAGGAGAATAGTGATAAGAGTGCAGCCTCTGCCAGGAGAAAATGGCGATTAATTGATCTAAGTCTGTGATTATACCCTTGGAAGATAAACACTATTCATTGAAGACAAAATCTACAGTTTGGAAAAAGAGGGCAGAATTCATCATTGAAGATCAAGCCATTCATAAACAATATACTATTATGATCAAAAATATAATGACCACATGTTGATCAGTTACCAGTTTTACAGAGGAAATCAACAAAGTATCATCACTCAATACTCAATGGCAATACCGTCATTGGCAAAACACATAGGGGCTTATTTACTAAGGGTCCCCGGATCACACTTTGAAATTGTTTGGGATTTTTGCCGCTGTGACAGGGGGGGGGGGGGGCCATCGGACGATCTGACTGATTCAGACTCAGCGTGGGATTGAGGATTCAAATTGTGTCGCAAGGTCAAGTACTTACATGCACAAGAAGAGGAAGGTGAACTCCGGTGGACCTAAGCGGGGAGCGACACATGCAGGATATCGCACGATCTTAGTGAATCGCGGGCAGCTGGTCGCAAAAGCACTTTCGGGGATCGTGCAGGACGGGTAAGTGAATGTGCCCCATAATATTTCTTAGGCTTATCAGAACAATCTTGGGTTTTAATAAATTAATCATTAATAGAAATTTTTGTTGGAATAATTGTTTGATGGCGTAATTTTTTAGGGTAATATGAAACTCATCAATTAAAGCGGATTGTCTGGCAATATTTTTTAATATAGAGCGGTGGGTATGAGAAGTAACAAGGAGGGTACACTCACCTCTCTCTGACACAATGGGGTTATTACTAACGCTCTGCGGCCGGACTTCGTTCTGGTTTCCGAATTTTTCTGTTTTGCGCTGAATTTGCCTGGATTTTGGCGCACATGATCAGATTTGGCGCAATAGTGCGGCTTTCACGCAAGACAGAAATGGGGGGGGGGGGGGCGTGGCCATCGGACAACCCGACGGATTCGGAAAAAAACGCAGAATTTAAAACAACCTAAATGTGTCGCCAGATCAAGCACCCACATGCACCAGAAGAGAGGAGGTGAACTCCGGCAGACTAAGCGGGAAGCGACAATGCAGGATATTCGCACGATCTTAGTGAATCGCTGAGATGTGCATCCGGTCGCAAAATGCAACTTTCGGGGATCGTGCAGGCACAGGTAAGTGAATTTGCCCCATAATATTTTTTCTTAGGCCTTATCAGAAAAATCTTGGGTTGCCGAGTAACAGCTACATACAGCCACCTTATTCCCAGTAACAGCTACATACAGCCGCCTCACCCCCAGTAACACAGCTACATACAGCCGCCTCACCAGTAACACAGCTACATACAGCTGCCTCACCCCCAGTAACACAGCTACATACAGCCGCCTCGCCAGTAACACAGCTACATACAGCTGCCTCACCCCCAGTAACACAGCTGGTCATCAAACAGAATAGTCGTGGACGGTAAAGAAACTAGTGCCAGACAGTCTCCCAAGAGAGATAGTTGAGATAATGAGATGAATCAACATAGTGGCAAGCAATGAATACGCAACAAGCACAGATGTTAGATACTATCTGCATATGTGATATATACAATCCGGCAAGGTCGGTATGGGACTGATCAGCTGTCATAGCCATTAAGCACGATCCTGCTGTGACATTCCCGTCCAGCCAGCGGACAGAGGATCATCCTTGCACAGACTATTACATGGCATGCTTTCTTACCTGTACGCATTAGTCAGGTTTCTTTTGAGCTACGTCGCTGCACACAATTTGAATTGGTCTTAGGTCTACCGCCCGCCAAAGGTACCTGACCTCCCTGCAACGGTGGGCTAGTCGCACCTTGGAACGACCTGGTGGGTACCCTGCCGCGCAGTCCAACCCACTTTGACTCCGGTCCCAGTTTTCAGCTAGTACCCCTCCTGCGGTGGTCCAGTGGATCCACCATCCCGAACTCTGACAGCACATCCGGAGTAGCACTAGGAGCTCTTCATCTGGGCTTGTCCTGTCCTCCCCATGCCTGGGAAATACCACACCCAGCTTCAGGAGAAGTGGTCCCTGATTGTGAATTCGGCTTCTACACGACCTGACAGTTCTGTGCCTCTCAGTGTCGGGGACCAACCTCCTGTGACAGTCTCTGCGTTCTGCGTGGAACATTGTGGATGCCACTCTTGTCTTCCGGCCAAATCACAACGGTGGTTCCTCTCAAGCAACCTCTAGTCATTTCCCTTCTCGTTAGCGGTCGCTTATCTCAATCCGGTCTGGTATCGCACTTAACCCATCAGTCTTTAAGTGGAGTTGTTCGAGCAGAAAAGCTTGTCATTGTGCCCCCCTTCCACCTCATCTGTCCTCCTGGGTCTAACATGGCTGCAACATCATGTTCCGATCCTCAACTGGAAGATGAGGGAAATCCTGCTTTGGCGTCCAAAATGCCATTCACGCTCTGAATGTGACAGCCCTGCCTGTCCTGACTTCTTCCGTATCTCCAAAGTCTCTGTGGGTCCTTCCAGCTTGCTACCGGACTTTGAGGATTTTTTCCACAAAAAACAAACCAGAGACTTTGCCTTTGCACAATCCTATAATTGCCCTGTGGATCTCCTGCCAGGTGCCTCTCCTCCTAGAGGGACGTTTCCACCCTCTTTACTGTTCCTGGATGGCTGCATCAAGGAGAACCTACAGAGAATTTCATGCGTAAGTGCTCCCTTTCCAGCTGGCACAGGATTCTTCTTTGTTAAAGTAGTTTAATTAATTTATTAATTGTATAGAGGATATTTAAGTATTAAAACATGAGCTTCTTCACTATATGTAAGGATGAACTTTATACCACTAACAGCATATCATGATAATTGTGGGTTGCGGTTCATGAACAATGGTTGGCTTTAGTAGGAATTGAGTTCCTGAAAAGATATAAGAAGATAGTTTGAGATTAGAGATGAGCGAGTATACTCGTCCGACTTGATGCTCGTTCGCTTATTTAGCCTACGTAAACGGCTCGTTGCTCGGACGAGTATCTCTCCCAGCTTGAGCATTTACTTACGAGCATTTACTTAACGAAACACAGTTGAAGAACAGTGAAGAATACAATAAAAACTTTAAGTGAAGAACACATTGAAAGAAACATTAAAGAACACATTGCAGATGTTTTGTACATCTGCTAACTTTATCAGAAATATTTTTTTTTTATGGAAACATCTGCAATGTGTTTCTTCACAGCTATTGGGGGTCATTACTAAGGGCCCGATTCGCGTTTTCCCGACGTGTTACCACCCGATATTCTCCGATTTGGCCCGATTGTACCTGAATTGCCCCATTTTGGCGCGTGATCGGATTGTGGCGCATCGGCGCCGGCATCGCGCGCACGGAAATCGGGGGGCGTGCCGAGCGAAAACCCTACGGACAGAAAAACACGCCGCACTTTAAAAAAAAATTTGTGTCGGAAAATTTTTCACTTACCTTCATCCAGCATCGGGCCGTGTATTGTGGAGGCATCCAGCGGAACTTCAGCGCAGCACCGCCACCTGGGTGGACGGCGGAGGAACTACCATAAAATCCCGGCCGACCCAATCCAGCGCAGAGAACGCGCCGCTGGATCGCGAATGGGCTGGGAGTAAATAATCTGCCCATGTTCTTCATTCGTTTGGCACCGTGCCTTCCAATAAGTTAGCAGATGTATGGAACATCTGCAATGTGTTTTCTCACTGTGTTTCTTCAATGTGTCTTTCGTGAAAACATTGCAACATCTTCAATGGTTTTCTTCTTTAGTATTCTTTCAATGTTTCTTTCATTGAAAAATGCTCGAGTCTCCCATTGACTTAAATGGGGTTCGTTATTCGATACGACACTCGAGCATCGGGAAAAGTTCGACCCGAGTAACGAGCACTTGAGCATTTTAGTGCTTGCTCATCTCTAATTGAGATCCAATAATAATATGATACTTACTTCCTGCAGGATGTTTCTCACGTGAAAACGTTTCCATGTTCTATATCTCATAATTTTTCTTCTACATCAATCATAATCAATGATATCATAATTATCATCAATTATACTACAGGTTTATAAAATAAAGATCACGAAGGTCTCATCAATCTCCGTGGATACAACTATACTTCGTGTGTCTACATTATTCGGCTTCCCAATTTATTATTGATATTGGACTACTCTGACTATTTGGCAGGCCCCAGCGAATCCTGAACACTAATCTGAAGACTGGATGTGAGGAGCATTCCCTTGGTGGAGGAACGCAAAATCCTAGGTACGTGAGCCCTTGTCTCACTGCTTTCCTATGCTAAGAGGTTCCGTGGCGGTGTATCAATCTGGATGGCAGGTTCCAGGCATCATCGCAGGTAGATTGTAGTTATTTTTATTTTTTTATCTGATCGTGCTTTTTGATATAACATTTGTTTTGAGAGGAGGCTTTTGTGTATGTTTTTCTTTCCCTTCCCCCTCCCTGATTTGATTTTTGGTTTATATTCTCTGAGTTTTGCCCACGGCTATCATTCATCTACTAATATTTGCTGATTTACTGTGATATGCTTAACTGTTACTAACCATTTTCATAGGTCTATTAGGATAAGGCCTGTGTACGCAGTGTGTTTCTGTGTCTTCTGTCTATGCTATAGGACTTTTTGTCCTGTTTTCTAAACACCCAAGGGACTCCTTGCTTGCTGGAATGTATATATGGGATATTAAATAATAAAACCCCTGTTTAAACTGTCAATAAACGCTCTTTTGACTGACTGCTAAGGATCCGCTAGCATCATTAAATACTTTGAAGTTGCTGGTATTTAAACTTCAAATAGTATTTCAGTATAACAGTGAAAACACCCAGGAACATTGTGTTGTGTGTTTTCTTGTTGCTTGTCTCGTCTTATGTAACTGTACAGGGTTGATACCTCATTAGCCCTGCACAGCCTGGTGAAGTGGCTGATCCTGACAACAGGGAGGTCCAATTGAGTCAGGATAGGACTTCTGTATTTCTCGGTGAGAACCTTGTTCGCAAGGGGCACCAGTCAGAAGTAAGGGTGATGCACACGTGCCAGCGTGGTCTGTGTTTTGCAAATGCAGACAAACCACACCCACTGGGCGGCTGCGGCCCGATCGCATTGGCGTTTCTAGTGTAACCCTCAATCGGGAACAAGCCGCCGGTGTTTGATGCAATTTAATTAATGCAAACACCCGCGGCTCTTCCCATCGCAGGCATTTCCATAAAACCGCCGATGTGATCGTGCCGCCCCACCCGTGGGTGGCGCTCTGGTCTGCAAACGCAGACAAAGGCGCATGTGTGCCATCACCCTCGATCTGTTTTCTTTATATGTTATATCTGCTATTAACACATTCTGATTCTGGTCTGCCTATAACAATTGGGTTAGTTGTGGAATTTGGTAGACCTCTCCATAAAGCTGTGTCTATTAATAGAGCAGGTGACTGTTTGTGTCCAAGTAATTACTAACACACTGATATATGATCTATCATTGCCCAGTATTTTGGCTGCCAAGATAGATTGTATATGATCACTGAGAGTGTACTTGCTTAGAGGGCGTGGAGTCAGCCTTGATAGAAAACAGTATTGATACAAGTGGTGAATAGGACACTGAAGTATGAGAGTATTATAGCTACTGTTATAGGATTATCCTTGCAGGTTTTTTTGTATATGCATACTTGTGGTGAGTATTTGTTAGCAGGCAAAGTGAACCTCTTCTGTACTGAGATCAGCTGTTGCCTATAACAGAGTTTTAGAATATCTTGTCTGGCCTACCTAGAAATTTTGTAAATCTCAGATTTTTACATACAGGATATCCTACTGTGCAATTAGCTAGTGTTCTATCAGGCTGACTCCAGACCTCTCAGCAATGTTACTCCCACAGTCAGGGCCGATTATAGGCAGGGGCTCCCGGGCTCGAGCCCGGGGCCCCACCATCTTGCCCCCCCCCCAAGGGGCCCCCACAATCACGCCCCTTGGGCCGTGGCTCCTCAGCCGCCCCCCCCAAGCTGTGTCCGACCACGTCACCGTGACCGCCTCCCCAACCCCCTGCTGGCCGAGCGTCCCCCCCCGCACAGGTTCCCACCTTCCTGCCCCCAACTCGCTCATGACTGGCCTCCCCGCCCGCCGTAACCCTCATCGGCTTGCCTCCCCACCCGACACAAGCAGCCCCGCCCTCATCGCCCCACCCCCCAGGAATGTTGGCCGTCCTTGCTCCCCAACCCCCCAGAAATGCGGCTGTCCTCCGCTTCCCCCCCCCCACTCACTTTCCTCCCCCCCTTCCCCCACCCCCCCAGTATCCTGCTCCGCTTCCTACCGCTGCAACTAGCACCCTCCCTCTACACCCCCTCGCCGTCCTCCCGCCGACAAGCCCAAGCCACTCGACCCTCACGAAGGTGCCGCCTGCTCCAACCCCCCCCCCCCCCCCCCCACACCGAATGGGCTTACATCAGCTATACCCCCCGCCCCACAGCGGAGACTAACAGCCCCTTCCTAACCTCACCCCAACTACACGCCCGACAAACGCACCCCGTTACTCCGCTTCGTAACCGCCCCCTCCTCACACCCGCCGAACAGGCCTTCCGACCCCACACGCGAAGCGTGCCGACGAAAACGACTTCTCTCCGCCCACACGGCGAACAGCGGCCCCCTCATCAACCCCTCCACGGCGATCAACTCGCCGGCCCCTCGCGATCTCGCATGCCCCCCCCCGTAAGAAGACGTTCACACCTCCGCTCCTAACCCCCCCCCCGGCGGAACAAGAAGCAGCGGTCGCCGCCCTCTCTACTCCCTACCCTACCCCCCCCCACCCCCCCCCCCCCGACGAACAAGCCTGGCCCTCCTCTCCTTACCCCCCCCGCGAACAAACGACTTCCTCCCTCACCACCAAACCCCCCACCCCCACGCTGAGAAGCTTACCATGCCGTCCTCCCCCCGCGGAAACACACAGCAGGCCGCCTCCTCTCTTCCCCCCTCCCCCAGCGAACAAGCATCTGCCTCCCTCCACCCCTCATTCCGTCTCCCCCCCCCACCCCCCGCCCGACGCGGAACAGCTCCTCCGCTCCTCGGCCTCCCCCCCTCCTCGGGACCCCCCTCAACCCCCCCCTCTACCCACCCGTCTACCGCCACCCAAACCCTACCCGGAACCATAACATGCGACCCCCCCCCCTCCTCTCCCTTCCAAACAAGCAAACCGACCGACCCCCCCACACCGATACCCGCCTGACCCGGCCAGCCATGTCATCCTAAAAGGGTAAGTATAAACCTACATATTATTTATCTTGTTTTTATAGTATGATGTATATACGGTTATATTGTATATATGCTCTACTGTGTGTATATATGCATCTACTGTCTATATATGTATATTCGTGTATATATGCATCTACTGTTTGTATATGTGTATTACTGTTATATATGCATCTACTGTCTTATTTATATACTGTGTATATGACATCTACTGTGTAATTTGTGTATATACTGTGTATATTGTACAAATATGTATATACTGGGGTAATTTACTAAGAGGTCCCCATCGCGTTTTCTCCGACGTGTTAACCCAATATTTCCGTTTTTGCGCCGATTGTACCTGATGTTGCCCCGGGTTTTTTTGGCGCACGGCGATCGGAATTTGGCGCATCGGCGCCGCGTGCCGCGCCGGAAATCGGGGGCGTGCCGAACAAAACCCGACATTCGAAAAAAAACCGCCCCATTTAAAAAAAAAATTGTGTCGCGAAAATTTCACTCACCTTCAATCCTGGGTAGGCCTGTATTTCGAGGCATTCCCCACGGACTTCACAGGCAGGAACTGCATTGAGAATCCCGGCCGGACCCGATCCAGCGCAAGACACGCGCCGCTGGATCGCGAACGGACCAGTAATAAATGTGCCCCCCACTGTGTTATGTGTAATGCCATCTACTGTCTATATTGTATATACTTGTATATTGTGTTATATATGCATCTACTGTCTTATATGTATAACCTGTTATATATGCATTTACTGTTTTTATAACACGCATATTTTGTATAACTATATTGGTGCACAATTTAAATATATATATATGATGTATGTTTATGTTTATTATGCTGTGTATATGGTATTATGTAGTATCTCCGTAATACTGAACGTGTTGTGTATTTCCCGTATGTCTGTGAAAATGCTGTGATATACTTGTTGTGTGGTATTTGGCTGTAATGTGGTTGTATTTGGGGCGAGGCGGCTGTATTAGCTTTTTACTTGGTGGCGAGGCAGCTGTATGTAGCTGTGTTACTGGAGAGGCATGTGTATGTAGCGGTGTTTTTACTGGGGATGAGGCGGCTGTATGTAGCTGTGTTACTGGAGAGGCATGTGTATGTAGCGATGTTACTGGGGATGAGGTGGCTGTATGTAGCTGTGTTACTGGAGAGGCATGTGTATGTAGGTTGGGGGGGAGGGGGGGGGGGGGGGGAGTTGGGGAGGAGAGAGGGGGGGGGGGGGGGGGGGGGGGGGGGGAGGGGGGGGGAAGGGGGGGGGGGGGGGGGAGGGGAGGGGGGAGGCGAGGGGGGGGGGGGGGGGGGAGGGAAGGGTGGCAGGGGGAGGGGGGGGGGGGGGGGGGAGAGGGAGGGGGGGGGAGGGAGGGAGGAGAAGGGGGGGGGGGGGGGGGGGGGGGGGGGGGGGAACGGGAGGGGAAGGGGGCAAAAAGAGGAGGGAGGGGGGGGGGGGGGGGAAAACAGAAGGGGGGGGGGGGGGGGGAAGGGGGGGGAGGGGAGAGGGGGATGAGAAGGAGGGGCAGAGGAAGAAGCGAGAAAGGGAGCAAGAAAAGGGAGGGGGGGGGAGGGAGGGGGGAGGGAGGGGGGGGGGGGGGAGAAGGGGGGGGCGGAGAGGGGGAGGGGGGGGGGGGGGGGAGGGTAGAGTGTTACTACTCTGTGGGCGCGCAGCTGGTGTAGCTGTGTTACTACTCTAGGGGTACGGTCGCATGTAATGGAGCTGTTTTTACTGGGGGGGAGGCGGCTGTATAGCTGCAAGACTGTGGTGCGGGGCGGCGTAATTAGCTGTGTTACTGGTGGAGGGTCCGTATGTAGCTGTGTTATGGGGGCGAGGCGGCTGTTGTGAGCTTGTGTTACTGTGAGGTAGGCGGCTGTATTTAGCTGTGCTACTGGTGCATGCGGCTTGTATTAGCTGTGTTCTGGGGGCTGAGGCGGCTGTAATTGCTGGTTACTGTGATGAGCTGCTGTACTGTAGGGCTGTGTTACTGGGAAGGCGATGCGCTGTATTAGACTGTGGTTACTGGGATGCAAGGCGGCCCTGTATGTAGCTGTGTTTACTGGTGATGTGTCGGCGTATTTAGCTGTGTTACGGGGGCGAGGCGGCTTGTACGTAGCTGTGTTGCTTGGGGCGAGGTCGGCTGTAGAGAGCTGTTTTACTGGGTGTGATGTCGGCTGTATTAGGTGTGTTACTGGTGGGCGAGGTGGCTGTATGTAGCTTGTGTTACTGTGGGGCGAAGCGGGCTGTAGGTAGCTGTGTTGCTGGGGGTTATGCGGCCTGTTATGTAGCTGTTTTTACTACTGGGGAGTGATGCGGCTGTAATGTATCTGTGCTTACGGGGGGTGATGTCGGGCTGTTGTGCTGTATTACCTCACCCCCAGTAACACAGCTACATACAGCCGCCTCACCCCCAGTATCACAGCTAAATACAGACGCAACGCCCCCAGTAACACAGCTACATACAGCCGCCTCACCCCGAGTAACACAGCTACATACAGCCGCATCACCCCCAGTAACACAGCTACATACAGCCGCAACGCCCCCAGTAACACAGCTACATACAGCCGCCTCACCCCGAGTAACACAGCTACATACAGCCGCCTCACCCCCAGTAACACAGCTACATACAGCCGCATCACCCCCCACGGTGATGATGCCACCAGCGCACGAAAAATGCCTCCAGAAAAAACCGCTATCGGCCAGGGAGGCCGAAGAAAAACCTCCAAGGGGTACAGCGGGCCAGTGGTGCCATGTCCAAGAGCTTTGAAAAACCCAGTAGGTTGGTAGGGAGCTGTTTTGTGACTCAATTTTAGGCGATGGTTACTATGGTCCGAGCTACGTACTCCCTCCATCTTTTCTGTAATGTTCTAGCCCTACTCTCCGAGACTGGAGGACGAGGTGACAGTGTGTTGCTGCCTGGGGTTGACATAAAAAACTGGCAAAGGCCACTGAAATGCATACACCCCGGTGCAAGTGGCTGGACAAGCTTGGCCTGGCTCCGTCTACTCTCCCTCTGCTACTTTGTCCCGCAGAAGTTGACGCCTCTGCCGCTACGCTAGGTCAGAAGGAGAAATATTGTTTCAGCTAGTTGCACCAGGGCCCCTGCTGGTAATTCATTGGCATTCTCACACTCCTTCCTCTCCAGGGATGAGAGGGAAAGATTTTTGCTTATTAACCGTGGGTCCAGGAGAGGAATTACCCAGTGAATCGGTTGGCTGAATCAATTCTTGATACGCGAGGGTCAATGGAATAGGCAGACTGAGCATGAAATTGCCATATGCACCACGAGTCCCCAACGCGCGAAAGGAAATTCATACCCTAATGGCCCTTGATGTCCATGTCCTCCTCTCCAACTACTCCAACTCCTCTCTTGCTGCCGCAAAACACGCGACAGTGAAGGGACGTGAAGCAATGTCTCCTCTTTGCTCTCGCCACATTCCATCCTCTTCCTTCCCTGTCCTCCTCCAAACTCCTCCCGATTATGCGCTGAGAAAACAGGACACTGAGGGTGCTTTGGCTATCAACAAGGGAATCTTTCCCCCGTCTCTTTGTGTGAAGAGCGCACAGGCTTCCAACTTCATGATGGACCAGAGGAAGTTTGTCAAAAGGCAAAAGCAGCGGGGATGGTGAGGATGGATGATGGGCGGCCATCGCCGCTGACCATCTGTGTTGATCCTCAAAGTTACTCAGCACCTGACAGATATCAGACATCCGTCCATCCTCATTGTAGGAACTTGAGGAGGAAGCTGACTGACCTGATACAGTTTCTGGGTTGGGACAGTGACATCTGGCTTAACAAATCAGCTCTGCGCTGTGGTAAAAACTCTGATGCGATAAACAGGTTTAATGTTGAAATTCCACCTCGTGGGGCACGTCGCCAAACAAAGTCGGTGAGCGGTGGCAGGTTGGAGGGCGGACGCTGCGCTGCCCTGGAGTGTGGCCAAGCATTCTGTGATGGAAACTTCCGAATGGCACAGCACGGCGCACCTGCGCAACTCCGGCAGAGATTGGGTGGGTTATGTCTTTGAGGAATCGTGAAAACTAGAGATTAACACATGGGCCAGGCCATTTGCACATGTTGTCAAGCCTGCCGAGTTGCAGAGGCGGCCACCAGGTTACGGCGTTGTATCACACACAACCATGCATGCTGTCAGGTTCAGCGGTGCCAGCCACAGATCAGTCATGCACCGTGATGCATGCCGTAAATTAGTTTTGGGCGGTGTGCATTTTATCGCTAGTCAGCAGTTTGAGCACGGCCTGCTGTCGCTTAGCAACGGCACTGCATGCGTGCCTTAGAGCTACGACTGATGGGCCATGCCACGGATGGTTTAATTAGGAGGACAGGAGGTGGAGGAGGGGGTGGGAGGAGGAGCATAGTAGGCCTGTGAGAGGACCTGGACCGAGGATTAGGCCCCGCAATCCTCGCGTCGGCAGTATATGACCAGCCCCAGGGTCAGACTTGGTCCCAGCCTCCACCAAGGTTAACCAAATGTTGCCGTCATCGATTATATAGTGGCCCTGCCCGGCAGCACTGTCCACGTGTCGTGGTCAGGTGGACCTTGTCAGACAGAAACGGCGTTGGTCAGGGCACAGATGATGTTGTCTGACACGTGCTGGTTGCAGGGCTGGGACGGCACATCGGGAAAAGTAGTGGTGGGTGGGGACCGAAAACCGATTGGACGGCCGCCGCCATGAGGTTGCGAAAGGCCTCGGTCTCTTACCAGCCTTGTAGGGCAGCATCTCCTGGATTAGTTGTTTGGAGTTGTGTGGAGTTGAAGGGCTTGGCGGTGTGGGTGGGTTGCACTTGTACTTCCTTTGCGCTCCAGCGGTCTGGGGTATGGGAAGCTGAGAGCGAACGTGCGCATGGAGACATTGGTGGATGCTGTGAGGAATCGGGGAGGCGGAAGGTGTGGTTTTCGAAATGGGAGGTGTTTGGGGCCGGGGTCCTGGCAGGGGGCTGACTAGGCAGAGGGCAGCAGGTTGACACAGGGGAATAAGCAGTGGTTTGCCTAGCCGGAGGTGAAAGGCCTTGGTTCCATTGAGTGGGGGTTGTATTTGATTAGCATTATGCTGCGCATACTGGGGTGGTTAAGGCTGGTAGTGGGTGGAACCCCTGCTGATCCTGGTTGCACACCACACCAACTTGGTGGGAGGCTGGGACCAAGTTGACCTGGGGCTGGCATATATTTGCCGATTGCCGAGGATTGCGGGGGCCTACCTCGGTCCAGGTATCTCAGGGCCATACTATTGCCTCCTCCTCCTCCCCACATTCCTCTCCACTCGTCCTCCCGAATTACCTCGTGGGCATGGCCATCAGTCGGTTAGCTCTAGGACACAGCAGCAGTGCCGTCAGCTAAGCGACAGCAGGCGGTGCTCAAACTGTGAGCCTAGGCGATTAAAAGGCACACCGCCCAGAGCTATTACAAGGCATCACGGCGCGACTGAGGTCATGTGGCTGCACCGCTGCGGAACCTGAAAGCAGGCATGGTTGTGGTGACAACGGCCGTAACCTGTTGCACACCACAGTCCGTCAGTCAGCCGGTGTTTCTTTAAAGAACCTCCAGACTTCCGAAAATCTAGCCCTCGCCACAGGAGCTTCACTACGTGGAAACATTTGGCGTGATGCACCAGCTTGGGCCTGCCTCTCGTCTGGCCCCCACATGCTCTTCCAAACCTGTTCTTCGTCGAGGACTCGCTTCTGTCTCAGAAGCACTATGTTCACCCGGCCTATCAACCCAGCTTGGGTCTGGTCACCTCATCATCCTCCGATTCCCTCAGTCTGCTCCCCCCTCGGACTTCCTGCCCCTGACAAACAACTTCACCACTGTATGACAACCGTGTCTTTTCATCGTCCGACACATCTTTACACCACTTCTTCCACTACGTCAAACAAGTCATCATCACCACAGATTGCCGACCGGTTGGAGAAAACCTGGGCAACGGAAAAAAAAGAAAGAGCTCAAACAGCAACCCGGACAAGTGGTTGTGACTGTGGGAAGGGTCAGAAAACAGTTCCTCAGAGGTATGCCAGTTCAAAATGCCAAAATTTTCCTGGGAGGGGGCCAGAACTGGGGGGAAGAGGCTAAGGTGGAGGAGCTGGGAGGAGTGCTTGATTCGGTGAAGGGTGGACTGCGTGGAAAAACTGACTGGTGGACAAATGGCTAGAAGCATTGTCTGCAATCCACGACATCACCTCTTCGCACTGTTTTGACCCCTCAACAGTTCTCTACCACGAGTCCCAGTAACTTGAGACATGAAACCTAGGGAGTGTAAGGCTCTGCGGTTTGTCCCCCTGCTCCTCATCAGCAGGTGGTTTGTGTCTCCCCCGCCCAGGACCAGGCCGCTGACCCCTCAGTAGTTGGACGCCCAGACCCTCGTCCTCTACCCCTAGCCCTCGGGTTTCAACATTTTCAAAAATTAAAGTATGTAAACTAAATTTTTTTGTGTTTTTTTGTGTTTTCGTTTTTTTAACAAAACAATTGCTATCCTATTGCTATGGCTAGTTTCTAACACCTACACTGACAGCATCAAACAGGATTTGTGTGTGCATGCGACTAGTTTTAAGAAAAAAAAGAAAAAAAAAAGGGACCAGAAAAAGCAGACTGTGCCTAGTCAATCAAACCCCTAATAAATTGTCCCACTTAGCGTGTTTGAAAGGTATGCTTGGTCAACTAAGAAGGCTAAAACAGAACGTTCGCAAAGACTCCCTGCCAAATCTCACAATATGGTACTAGCTGCACTATACTAAGTGCCAGCAAAGCCAGCCACAAGCAAATCAACAAAATATATATATAACGCTATTGTGTCCCCTTTTTTTATATGAAAGGCCGGTTGGGTTTTTGTTATGCCTAGTTTAAACCTACACTGACAGCACACAACGGGATTTAAGTTCACTTTAAGTTTTGGAAAAAAAAAAAAAAAAAAAAAAAAAAATCGTCAGACGTGTGCCTATAATTCAATCAAACCCCTAATAGGTGTTGGAGATGGATAGTGTTTGTCACTAAAGAGCTTAATATAACGTTCGCAAGTCTTCCTGCAAATTCGTCACAATATGGTACTAGATGCACTACTAGTGCCAGCAAAGCCCAGCCCACAAGCAAAATAAAAAAAAAAATTAAATATAACGTATTTCTAGCCCTAAACAAGGGCTGTGGGTCTTGTAGACTCACTCCTGCCTAACAGTAAAGCTAATATAACAGCCTAACGCTATCCCAGCGCAGAAACAGCAGCTCTCTCCCTAACGGCATCCAGGACAGAGAATGATGCGAGGCGCGGGGCAGGGGTAGTCTATTCAGGGTCACCTGATCAGGCCAGCCAAACACTGCTATCGACCTGTAAGGGTACCACGTCATGCTGGGTGGAGGGCAGAGTCTCCTGGCTTGTGATTGGCTCTGTTTCTGGCCGCCCAAAAATCAAAACGGCGGAGGGATGCCATTTTCTCGAGCTGGCGAAGTATTCGTCCGAGCAACGAGCAGAGTTACGAGTACGCTAATGCTCGAACGAGCATCAAGCTCGGACGAGGTGTGTTCGCTCATCTCTAGCCCCATTATCTTGGAATCTTTTTTTATTTTCCCTTTCATGGTAAAACAGAGGATCTATTCAGGGTTTGAATCATTTCTTTAGTTCTATTCATTATACTTTTCTGGGTTACCCACATTCAATACATTTTTCATGCAGAGGCCAGATATTATTGGTTGGCTGCAATAGTTTTTTTTTATGTTGGCACAAAAATTATGGGGCACGTTTTACTTACCCGGTCCCCGTGCGATCCCGAGATGTTCGAGTGTTTGTCCGACGAGGATAAGTTCAGCGGCGATTACACAAGATATCGTGCGCCCGAGATCCTGCATTTGTAGCTTACCAACTCAGGTCCGCCGGAGTTCAACCTTCTTCTTTCCCGATGTATGTGAGTGCATGTCTTGCGACACAATTTGAATATTGAACCCCAGGTTTAGGCCCGAATCATCGGGTGCCAACGGCCACGCCCCCGATTTGTGTCGCATGGAAAGTCCATCGCTTCCGCCAAAACCCCTGTTGAATGCCCGCCTTGTAAAAATATCATATAAAACAGAATTTATATAATTACAGAAATAGTGGGAAAACCCGACGGAAATGTGGTCCACGGACCCTTAGTAAATGTGCCCCCATGTCTTTGGAGCTTGCACATGTATCTATTAAGTGGCTGCGACACGTTTGTGTCATGGCAGAACTTTCTCTGGCACCTAGAAAAACGTGCACCTAAAAGGGTAGTGGTACTGACTTAGTCAGAGTTTGTGCCACATAACGAGGACTCGACACAATGGGGCACATTTTACTAAGGGTCTGCGGAACGCGATTCTGTCGAGTTCTGAATATTTCCTTTTTATGCCCTATATCTGTCTATCAGGCAGAAGCAAAGTGCCCCCAAAATAAACACAGGAACTGTGTTCACATCCTGAAAACTGACCAGATTTAACTAAGAGCATGCGCCACTTTTGGATATCTGGTGCCAACAGCATATTATGTGAGGCGGTTTTTAGGCCCTAGGGCTCATTTACTAAGGGTCCGTGAGCACATTTTCGTCAGGTTTCTGCATTTAACAGGGGATTTCGGGCGCATGCGATCGGATTTTGGGCATCGGCACCGGCTTGCACACAACACAAATCTGGGGGGCGGGCCCTCGGAGCAACCCGATGGATTCGGACTGTGCGCGGGATTCTAAACATTTCAAATTGTGTCGCAAGACACACACTACAAGCATCGGGAAGACGAAGGTGAACTCCGGGACCTCAGCGGCGAAGCGACAGATGCAGAACTCGGGCGCACGAGTAGCTACGTGAATCGCGACGGACTTCATCTTGTCGGACGTCCGATTCGGAGGGGATCGCGACAGGACCAGGTAAGTTAAATTTGCCCATAGGTGTCCCAATGCACATCCACCTTTGTGTATGCTATTCTCTTGTGGGGCAGCCAGCAGTGAATACTGGGGGCAGGCACTGTGTTCTATGAGGCACAGACACTGTGGGGCTTATTACTAAGGGTCCGCATATGGCACTTTCGTTGGATTTTCGCAGTTTTCCAGGATTTGCGCCACTTGGACAGGTTATTTAACTAGAGGATTGTGTGGCAAGCGATCGGATTGTGGCGGCAGCTGCCGGTAATAACATTCATGCGACAGAAAATCGGGGGACGATCCGACTGATTCGGACTGAGCGTGGAATTTAAGATTCAAAAATTGTGTCGCATCCAATGCACTACATACACTGGAAGAAGATGGTTGAACTCTGAGCCCGGGAAGCAGCAGGTAATCAGGCGCACGATCTTTGTGAATCGCGGCACCAGTGCATTGTCATCAGACAATGTACTTTCGGGAACTCCGAGGGGACCGGGTAAGTAATGGTGCCCCACTGATATGACTTGTTGACTACAGGGGGGCACAAATTTGTGACAATCAGCTATTGGGGTAAGCAATGTAGCTGGTGGATACCTGGGCAGATGCTGTGACTAGTGGTTATGGGGCCAAGTGCTGTAACTAGTAAGCTACTGGGGCAAGTGCGTGACCAGTGGCTAATGGGGGGCAGCACTGTGACTACTGGCTACTGTAAGGGCATGCATTATGACTGGCTTACGTGGGGGGGGGTGGTTTGGTCATTTTGCCGTTTAGAATCTGATTGGATGAGCTAGACCACGCAAACCTGTTTTCCAATTCAAACCCGCAAAACAACAGTCAATTAAAGCCAAAATTGGTGAAGCTAAAAGTAAATCTACAATGTTTTATGCATTTTTTTATGCATTGTGAACTAAAACATACCTTGAGAATTCTGTAGCTACACTGATGCAGGAAACACATCTAGTTTAATCCCTAATCAAGTTGTGTGCTCGAAAACAAATATAAAATTCAGGGACCTTGGGAAAGCTGGAATGCATACTTGCTGATTACATACACACATACTTAGGTCTTGCTGTGTAGTGTCAGAGGACAGGACTAATTAACCTGACTTATAGACAGCAGCTGGGGGATTGGTGCAGTGATTGATTACTTCTGCCTGTCAGGGACAACACCAGTGAATACAGCATTCTCTGAAGGAGTGCTAATTAGGGTAAGAGGAGAAGTGAGGGCAGCCACAGGAGCAACAGAGCTCATTATCATTAATTTTATAATTGTTTTTTTCAGCAAAATCACTCAGTTCAGGATATTTTAAACAAGATGGGGCACATTTACTTAGAATGTAGGAAGGAAAACTGCACTAAAAGTGCTCTTGCCTGTTTTAAAATGCCGGGGTGCACCAGATTCATGGGAATGTGCGCCAATATTTAGCCTGCTTCACACATTTTTCATTAGCATTGCATTTACAGTGCATTAATTAAACCACGTTTATGTAAAAGCAACAAGCACACAATGTTTATATTGCATTTATGTTAGTGTGCATTTCACACGCGTTTTCATTTACATCATCTGTTTACATTGTGTCAAACATCATTAAAACAAAGCAACAACACATGTCCCCTGTGTAATGGACCTAATGACTCTAATATCCTTCATAGAACATTCTGCATTTCAAAGGCTGCAGACAGGGGGATTGATCAGATCACAAATGTTGTTTTCGGGAACAAGCACCACCTGTTATTCTGTAAACAATGCAAAACATTGTAGTCTTGTTGCCCAATGCACCCTGTCATTGGCTTACAAACCTTGATAAATAACATGCAGGGATGTTACGGATACAGAAAGTACACACAGTGGATTGTCACAGTACAGGGATAATACA
Source organism: Engystomops pustulosus (assembly GCA_019512145.1). Classification (NCBI taxonomy): domain Eukaryota; kingdom Metazoa; phylum Chordata; class Amphibia; order Anura; family Leptodactylidae; genus Engystomops; species Engystomops pustulosus. The sequence continues at coordinate 48,700,262 of CM033644.1, read as the reverse complement.
CACAGTTATGTCAACAGTGACATGGATAATACAAACAAGTGATTGTCATAATACAGTGATAAGTACTGAAATAAAAAAAGAAAAATGATCTGACAAAATTGGAGGAATTAATCTTACTTAAAAGAGAAAATGAAAAAAAGTACAAAAAAAAAGGGGGGAGAAAGTCAGTTTTCATCCAAACATATGGGGGGGGGTCATTTGACTAAGGGCCCGATTCGCGTTTTTCCCGAGTGTTACCCCAATATTTTCCGATTTGCGACGATTTCCCCTGAATTACCCGGAGATTTGGCGGGCAGCGATCGGATTGTGGCGTCTCGGTGCTGGCATGCACGCGATGGAAATCTGGGGGCGTTGGCCGAACGAAAACCCCACGGATTCGGAAAAAAGAAAAACCGCCACATTATTTAAAACAAAAATACTATCGCGGAGGCTGCACTACTTCACTCAGCCATAGCCGGTGAACTCCAGTGCGTTCGATGCTTTTCAGCGCGCAGCAGCGCCACCTGATGGACGGCGGAGGAAGGAAGTAGTACCTAATAAATCCCGGCCGGACCCGAATCCAGGCAGGCAGAGAACGCGCCGCTGGATCGCGAATGGACCGGGGTAAGTAAATCGCACCCATTGTGATTATAAAATTACAGACATGGGGGTATTTACTAAGGGCCAATCGCGTTTTTCCGACGATGTTACCCGAATATTTCCGATTTGCGCCGATGTACCTGAATTGCCCGGATTTTTGGCGCACGGCGATCGGATTGTGGCGCACATCGGCACCGGCTTGCGCGGCAACGGAAAATCGGGGGGGCGTGGCCCGAACGAAAACCTGACGTATTCGGAAAACGAAAAACCGCCGCATTTAAAAAAAACCGAAAAGAAAGTCGCTTGGGAAGCGCTACCATTCACTGGTCGTCCGAGGTGGTGCATTTCCGGCGCGTTGAGATGATCTTCAGCGCCAGCAGCGCCACCTGGGTGAACGGCGGAGGAACTACTTCATAAATCCCGCCGGCGACCCGAATCCTGTGGAATGAGGAACGCGCCGCTGGATATGCGAATGGTCCGGGTAAGTAAATCTGCCCCAATGTTTGTGTCAGAGCTTTCATTGTATGGTGGAGTCGGGAGACAACCTATGTAAGGTAGGACTGAATTTATTTTGAATTTTTACTCTGATCTAATTAGCGAATAGGGATCTAGAATGTGTATTATCCCTGTCGGGAAGCTCCTAGAGTAAGAGAGCGGGGGGGACGCAAGTCCCCTTCTTGGGGCAGATGTCACCCATGTGTTGTACCTCACACTTAGAGGGATTATTGCGGTTCTGCCTCACTTATCCCTACTATTGCTATGCTCTGATGAGTATTCTATAAGTCTACACTACAACGGTTATTAAATTTATTCATAATCCCTCTTTCGCTCTGCAATCTCACGCTGTCTAAATTTCTAACGATATAGCCCCCCGACATGTTTGCCACATAAAGTTGCGTCACCCAGGGGCCGGGCTATATCATCCCAGAACCCACTGAATCCCCCTTTTAAGTTCTCATCAACCGTGTAAAGCAGGGCCCGCTCTACCAGCATTAGGAGGGCCGTTGTCCCACCACCACAATCCTAGTGGCGGTGGGTTGTGTCCTTTGTTATCCATCCAAGCATGAGTCACTCTGTGACCATCACGGGACGGCCGTACTGCGGGCATGTATGTTTTTCTGCACCGGTCATCCCAGTGCTTGAGTGGAACCGGCGCTAAAAAAAAAACAGACATGTGAGGACAACGCTGAGATCTGGGTGACATCTGCCCCAAAGAAGGGAGGTACCTTGGTACCCCCACTCTTATCTAGGGAGCTTCGACAGGGATAGATACACATACCTCTAGATCCCATTCACTAATAAGTAAAACTCTAAAAAATTCAGTCTACACTTACATAGGGGCTGTGCTCCAGACTCAACCATACAATGAAAACACTATGTCTGTTATTTTTAATCACCAGTGGGAGGGGGTCATTCACTAAGGGCCCGAAGTGCATCATGTTTTCCCACGTGTACCTGCAATTTTCCGATATCCCTTTGCGCCGATCGACTCCCCTGAATTGCCCTTTTCGATTTGCCGAATATTTTGGCGCATTTTAAAAAAACCATCTTCCAATTCATACTAATTTTCTCTATTTCGCATTAAATACTTTGACTCGCCTGAAACAATGAAAAAAATGCTTAATTACCTTAACTCCAGCCCGGGATCTCTGGTTCGATGTCATGTTCCAGTGCCGGTTTCCGATGCGCTCTTTCCCGGCCGGACAACCGGGAAATTCCATGCGCAAGAGAAACACGCGGCTGGATCGCAAAATGCGAGGCGGGTAAAAGTAAATCTTCCCCAGCTGTTCCTGATGCCCTTGCTGGATGAAAATGACGATTGTTTTCATGAAAAAATGCACTTTTCTCCCCCTTTTTTGTACTTTTTTCAGTTTCTCTTTTAAGTAAAAGATAATAAAAAGCTAGTGTTTGTTGACAATTGGGTATATACGTCCGATTGGGCGATTTGTTGTTTATACAAACAAAACGTACTTCAGTCCCACAAGCTGGTCGTTCGTAATCTTGACTCTATCTTTTGGGATACATAAATAAAGTAAAATTGGAGGAATGAACATTAAAAGAAAGAAAAACCACTGGAAACACCCCTTTTGACCAGGGCACAACCATTTGCCAGCATGTACAGTAGTGCGTGGAGTGTGTTACACAAAAGCGGAGATTGGAGGAGTCATGCAAAAATAAAGCACTAAAGATCTTAAATGTGGGGAGGAGGAACATAAAAATATAAATACTCCCAGCATGGAAAAAAAAATTTTTAACGGTGGACGCTGGTGGATTGGCTTGAGATAAAAGACACAAAAATGGAAAAATCTAAAAAACAATATAGGTTGTAGGTAATTCACCAGTAGAGGGTGCTTGTACTTTCTGAATGTCGGTTTAGTTAAAGATAATTATTACTTACCAATTTGATTGAAGCATTTACTCCTAAACAGAACTTAATACAGGGCCCAAAAAATTTTTCAGATGAAAAAAAAAAAAACCTGGCAGGTGGCCGCATCAATCAGAGGGCTCGCTGGCCCTTTAAATTCCCTTTCTTTTAAAGTGCCCGCGATGCGCGCCTAGGGAACGGCGATACGCGTGTGGGCTAGGCCGGACGGGGAGCGAGCAGGAGCGTGGAGGAATTTGTGATTCCGAGGAAGCACCAGGGACTGGGGGCAGTGCCAACGGAGGAGTGGGGCACCAGGTGGTGCAGCGATTCCCCATGACTGGATCGCTGGAGCACCCGTGACAAAACACCCCCTTCGGCCCCCCCACTTCTTGCTCCAAGAACCTCTGGTGGAGGGTGACGCCGTCCAGAATTTCTCCTCGGCTCCCTGGATCTCCCTTCAGGCCCGGAAACCCTTCCAGTCTACAGGGAAAGAACCGCTTACTCTCACGGTCCCATGTCCAGCACCTCTTTAACTTATAGACATCTGGGGTCAGTCGCCTCAGGGGAGCAGGAGGAGGAGATTGCTATAAGAGAAGAAGTTCAGATGACAGGCTTCAGGAGGGAGACCATGAAGAAGTGCGGGATGCGCATGGATGAAGGGAGGCGGAGTTGTAGGCCCACAGGGTTAATGCTCTTGAAGACTTCAAAGGTGCCAAAGGAAACGGAGGCTAAGCTTGTAGCTGGTATCTTCAGCCATACATTTCTGGAAGATAAACCACACCTTGTCACCCGGAGGAGGGAAGGACATGGAGGAGGACGCGGCTTCTTGTCAGCCTGAGTCTTGGTGCGGGTTCAGTGGGGCACGGAGAAGCGACTTACAGGTTCGGTCCCAATTCACTTAAGTTCCTGAAACAGATTCTCTACGCGGGAACATCTGAAGGAGTAGACAGCGGAAGAGGGGATGCATGAGGATTTGTCCATAGACCCACAAGAATGGAGAATGGAGCTGTGCTTCAGCAGACCTAGAGTCCCAGGGATTATAGGAGAACTCAGACCAAGGGAAGCAAATCAGGCCAGCTTATCATGACGGGCCAGAAACAAACGGTGGTGCAGACACAGCCCAAAGTCTGATTCACCCTTCTTACTTGACCGTTCCACTGAGGGTGATAAGCAGAAGAAAAGTCCAGATTACCTTGCAGCTGATTAACAGCAGGAACGCAAGAAACATTCGACACAACTGTAACCCGGCTCCAGATAACATCTGCAGCGGAAGTACAGGCAACTGGAAGATATGTTTGCAAGCACACATGGCAAGCCGTGGAGAGAAGACAGGAGACTGGAAGGGGAACAAAATGGGACATCTGAAAAACCAGTCCGTTACCACCCAGATGACAGTATTGTCAGAGGAGGGATGCAGATCAGTAATAAAGTCCATAGTCACAGGAGGAGAAGGAATCCCACAAAATCCCAAACTCTTGACAGAGCTGGCCACCAGTAGTTGCGGGAGATGAGGACCACGATCGTTGCACCCCTGGGGTCTCGCTAAAACGCAAAAGAATGTTCCCAAGACCGAACCTCTTCCGGAGAAGCAGGTCTGACGTACGTATTACACGGGAGGTTGTGCCAAAGATCCATCGGAGCTGCAAGAACAAGTTGTTGTCTTCTCCAACAACATCCAAACCACGGGACAGTGCATCAGTCTTGGATATTTTTGTCCGCAGGACAGAAGTGATTCAACAGGTGTTAAAGCAGAGACGAAAAACAGAGAAAACACAAGGCCAACTGGCTTCCTTTGGGACTTCAGGCACTGGGCTGTCTGTAAGGGTACAAGAGGTTTTTGTTGGTCTATGTACACACACGGGTGGACGAGCTCCTCCAGTAGATATTCGCCACCTCCTCCCACAGCAAGTTTTGATAGCTACGGTCCAATGGGTGTAGAGCACAGCTCCCGCTCCCTATGGAGGATGTGTCCACCTCAAGATGAAAGGGTTTCTCTGTGTCAAACCTAGTGAGAACAGGAATGAGGCAAAAAAAAGCGGACACGTTTAACCTGGGAGAATGCCTCTTCAGCCACAGGGGGCCAGGTTATGGGGTACTGGCACCCTTTCTTGGTTAAGTTGCAACGATGGGAGGACACCAGAGGTTTATAGGTTGCCAAAATAGTATTGTATAGGATCACTGTGAGCAGGGCCGGATTAAGGTCTGGTGGGGCCCCTGGGCCGTCAAAATTGGTGGAGGCCCCCATGTGCATACACCGTCTTCCTGCTCACTATCCACGCAGTATAACATACCGCTACATACAGCCGCCATGATCCCCCCCAAGTCATCTATGATCGTCTATATACCAGCCCCTCGCCCCAGTAACACAGCTACATACAGCCGCCTCGCCCCCAGTAACACAGCTACAACAGCCACCTTTTCTCAGTAACAGCTACATACAGCCGCCTCACCCCCAGTAACACAGCTACATACAGCCGCTCACCAGGAACATAGCTACATACAGCTGCCTCACCCCAGTAACACACAGCTACATACGCCGCTCGCCAGTAGTAACACAGCTATATACAGCTGCCTCACCCCCAGTAACACAGCTACATACAGCCGTCTCATCCATATAACACAGCTACATACAGCCGCCTCATCGTAGTAACACAGCTACATACAGCCGCCTCATCCTCAGTCAGTAACACAGCTGCATACAGCCGCCTCATCCAAGTAACACAGCTACATACAGCCGCCTCATCCGTGAGTAACACATCTAAATACAGCCGCTTCATCCGTAGAGTAACAACATCTACATACAGCCGCCTCACCCCCAGTAACACAGCTACATACAGGCGCCCTCACCCCCAGTAACACACAAACTAAATACAGACGCAACGCCCCCCAGTAAACAGCTAATATACAGCCGCCTCACCCCGAGAACACAGCTACATAAAGCCGCATCACCCCAGTAATACAGCTACAACAAGCCGCATCACCCCCAGTAACACCCGTCACATACAGCCGCATCACTCCAGTAACACAGCTACATACAGCCCCATCACCCCAGTAACACAGCTACATACAGCCGCTTCGCCCCCAGTAACACCAGCTACATACAGCCACCTCGCCCCCAGTAACACACCTACATACAGCCGGCCTCACACCAGTTACACAGCTTCATACAGCCGGCCTCGGCCCCCAGCAACACAGCTAAATACCAGCCGCCTCGCCCCCAGTAACACAGCTAACATACGCCGCATCACCAGTAACACAGCTACATACAAGCCGCCCTCATCCCAGTAACCACAGCTAATACAGGCCGCCTCGCCCCAGTAACACAGCCTACATTACAGGCCGCCTCACCAGTAACACAGCTACAGAAACAGCGCCTCATCCCCAGTAACACAGCTACATACAGCGCATCACCAGTAGCACAGCTACATACAGCCGCCCTCGCTCACAGTAACACACAGCTTACATACAGCCGCCTCGCCCCAGTAACACAGTACATACGGCCCCCCTCAACCCAGTAAAACCCAGCTACATTAACCCCCAAAAAATACAGCCGGCCTCACCCCACCCAGTATTACAGATAACATACAGCCGCCTCGCCCCCAGTTTGAACAAAGCTACATTACAAGCCGCTTCGGGCCCCCGTCCCAGTAAACAGGCTACATACAGCATCCTCGGCACCCAGTAAACACACTTACATTACACATGGCCTCTCCAGTTATAACACAGCTACATACCAGCCCGCC
>CM033644.1:48507575-48693445 GCA_019512145.1 Engystomops pustulosus | reverse complement strand
TCATCCCCAGTAACACCGCTACATACACATGCCTCTCCAGTAACACAGCTACATACAGCCGCCTCATCCCCAGTAACACCGCTACATACACATGCCACAGTATATACATATATAGACAGTAGATGCATATATACACATATACACAGTATATACAAATATAGACAGTAGATGTATATACACATATACACAGTACAGACACATATACACAGTAGATGCATATATACACATATACACAGTATATACATATATAGACAGTAGATGCATATATACACAGATATTTCAAAAAAAGACCCAATGGGAAAAAAAGGTTTCATATAAAAAGTCCCATAAATACATGCGCATATAAAATAGCAATCATATAATTAAGTCATAAATAAAATTCATAAGAAAATTCATATTGCATAAAAAATAGTCTCAATTTTACAAGGGCATGTTTATAAAAAACTTAACAGCAAAACATAAATAGACATTTCATAGATATTGTACGGACCAGGTCTTGTTGCTTTAAAAATACGCTCTGCTGCCTGATGCAGAGATTGTCGATGGAATGCGAACACAAATAAATGTGTGTGCTTGTAAATATATAGTGAAGGGAAATTTCAAGATTATGAAGGTTTTAAAATATATTAACCCCTTGCGCATGGTTTGCTGGAATGTAAGAGTTTTTAAAAGCAAGTGCTTGTTTAGTCTTGGGTGGGCTCAAGGCAGGGGCTATGATAGAAAACATGGGGCGGTGTTTTGTGATATAGAGAAATAGGATGAGGGAAGGAATTTATTCATCATTTAAGGTGTGTGTCTCAGCCTTAAAAAGGGGTTGTGGTCACCTAGCAAAATGGCTTTGTAAAAATTGGGTCCAATGCATTGTTGGACCAAAGTACTTTCACCCATTACACTTATTACACAAAATATGCAGGCACCTTACTGAGGAGATAAACTCCTATTGGTTCTGGATGGGCTGGCGCCCTCTAGTGGTAGTGTTTGTTTTCCCGTCACTGAGCGCTAGCTACAGCTGATTATGGCCGAAGTCGCCACAAGGTGATGTAGGCCAGGCTGCTGCAATATTCTACACAGGCTCACAGCTCTCCTCTCCACACTGAGAGATCAGCTGACAACAGTCAGACAATTAGGAGGTGGAAAGAGGAGGGAGGGGCGAGGCTTAAAGGCTGTTTATAGGATAGGAGTGTTGCCTTGTGATCTCCAATTCTTATTTCAAGGCCTCTTCTTCACCAGGCGCTTCCTGCATTCAACCATGGCAGGTAATGCGCCAGGACCCTGGGGTATCTGATACACAACAGGAGGCCGGAGGCCCTATCCCAAAACGGGATCATCGACCCACGCAATTTGTTTTATAGCAGCCCTAATCCTCCTCCACCTTTAGTCGGTCACACCAGGAGGCGCAAGAGGATAACAACAAGTAAACAGGCTGAGGGCTATGGAACTCTCCTGATGCAGTCATCCTCACCTACTCTCCACCATTCACTGTCCCTCCAATGTACCTGGGCTATCCCTGCAGGGTCCTCCTCCTGTACCTCATTCATGCACTGTCCCTCCCTTTACACTACTGTTTTCCTGCAAAAGGGGCCCCTGGCCCTGACTAGCAGGGGAAGTAGGGTCCTTATCTAAGTCTATTAGGCGAATCCATCTGTCATTATTTATACTAGCTATCTTATTATGCCATTTGTCGGTACCTATTTGATCTAGCATCGATAGGTGCTACCGTATATTCCGGTTTTTTGAAGAAAGAAAAATCTTATGTCTTCTTGGGCGTCGTCTAATAAACGGCGGTTAATCCCGGGAACGCACGGCCGTCTGTCATTTCACGGCGGCCTGGGTTCGGGTCGCTCTGCTGGAAGAGGCTCACGGGGCTGAGGCCCTCTCCATAGCCGGTAAGTCTTTGCGCATTTATTCGGGTTGTTTTCACAGCTGGATGGCTGCGGCATAAGCTGCCGGCCACTCAAAAAGGAGTTAAGCGGCGCGCCTAATGGGCGCCCGCCATTCTTAACTGGGATCCGTTCCAGTAAGGGCTCGGGTTCTCCGAAGACCCGAGGCTATTTTCGTTTGAACTTTTTTGAACCCATTCATTACAATGTTGTGATAGGACACATTGTTAATGAATGAGGGAGGGAAAATCCCCATTTACTGGCCAGAAACTGTGTATGGCAGTTATATGTGGATCGATCAGACAACCTAGGGTTAAAAGTAACCTAGGGAAAGTCTGAAAAAAAATAGTTTATAAAATAAAAATTTAAAAAAAAAAATTATAATAAAAAAACCCTAAAATTGTCAATCACCCCCTTTCCCTTAGAAACTGACATCATTAAATTATAAATAAACAGTTAAAAAAATCATAAACCAATTCAGGTATTATCGATGCGTCCGAAAACTGCCCGAGCTTATCAAAATCTGATTAACGGTTTTTTCAATGGGCGTTTTTTTTAAAAAACCCGGAATGGGAAAATAGGCCAAACTCCCAAAGTCGGAAAATGGCGCACTTTTTTGCCAATTTTGAAAAAAATATTAAAAAAAAAAATTATTTAAAAAAAACGGGATTCAAAGGTCGTCACAAGGTCTAACAAATGATATCCACCCATTGAAAATTTATCAAAAAAATTTGCCAAAGCAAAAAAATTACACACCCCACAGCTCCGTTACACCCAAAAGAACGTAATAAAAAAAAGTTATTAGCGCCAGAAAGTCCAGAAGTTGCGCAAAAAAAAAATAGTTTTTGTACAGGAGGTTTGCATTTTTCGTAAATGTATGAAAAAACTTATTCAACACCTATACAAAATTTGTTATCCCCTTACTTAATCATACCTACCACTAAGAATAAGGCAGGGACCATGTGCATTTGGGGACTCAGTGAAAGACGTTTAATATCCAAGGGGCCAAACAACAAGAAAATGGGCGCAAATGCGTTTTTTTTTTTTTTTTTTGTTTTTTTTTTTTTTTTTTCACCATTTTTCATTGCAATTTTTGAATTTTTTTTGCCCGCTTCTGAGTACGATGCCTGGAATATTTAATAAAATAAAAATTTAGGGTACCAGTACGGGTAAACAATTTTACAGTTAAAATGGGAAGATGGTAATGCTGTTGGTTTCTGTATGGCCTTAATGTTTTGAGGCGAAACAGTTAGTTTTCCTGCTATGATACCATGGCATGTCATATAGAATTTAAATAAAAAACAAAAAAAGGACCATTGTGTAAATTCAAATGTTTTTTGTTTTTTGTTTTTACCATTTTGTACCAAGGTTTGTAATGGCGTTGGAAAAAAGGGGTAGTCTTATACGGCGCACATTAGATTCTTAAAAACTCATCTTTAACACAGGGAAAAAAAAGTAGGGGGTCGGTCTTAAACCGGCGTTTTATACGCCGGGAAATATACGGTTATATATCTATCTATCTGGCTCAATCTGTCTTCTATCTATTTATCTAGATCATATCCATCTATCACCTTTTCCAATCTAGCTTTATACTAGGCAATGAGTTCACAATAGATAGGGAAACAATTTTTATTACAGCTTGTTGGCCAAAAAGGCAGGCATGTTGTGCAAAAAACTGTGATATTAATTTCATAATTTCCTTACAAAAAATACCACAAGAGGAAGCCATTAACTGGCCCCAAAGTAAAAATACGGAAAATGCAAAGTTATTAATTAAAAATGATAATTAATTAAAAAAAACCATGTAATGCACCTCAATTCAGGGACAGAGATAGTACAAAACCAGTTTCCCTGAAAACACCTTAATCCTGCAAGTGGCAACTATGAATTTCAAACTTGAGACTGGCCCTTCCAGGAAAAATGGTTATGAGAAATACCAGGAAATCAGAAAAGATATCTGGGACTCAATGGCTTACAAAAAAATTGTATACAAAAGTAAGAGCAAGGGTTAGTGCAAAACCCAAAGTAAGGCTGGGGATCCCCCAAAAGGGCATTGTCCGGACTACAATACACATCTGCCATGATTAAACAAAAAAGGTCTGAGGGCCAATGAGTTTGTGGAAAATAAACTTGCCGTTTTCTGTCCGGGATGTGCATGTACTGGCCTGGCCCCTCCCACATTCTGCTTCGGTGTGGAGCAGAGTCGATGGTGGAAACAAGCATCATAATAACAACATAGAAAGGGTATTTTTTAAATTCCAGGTTACATTACATATAGATTTTTGAAAGTATTTTAACTTCTTTTTGAGAGCTTTTGGGAGCATTTGTTTTGCGGGCATATAACCCTTTCAAATGCTCTCTGTCGAGCTTTTTTCCCTGTGAAGGAATCAAGCTTTAGACGGAGGGAGAAGCCGAGATGATTGTCTAGGGCCAAGTGGTTGGCGAAAACACTTGTGGCCACGGGGTGCCAGAAGAGGGCACTACAAGCCCTTTTCTGTGGGCCAACCCCGGGGCCATCGAGCTCCCAGGCACACCAGATAGGAACCAAAGAAATCTTGCTGCAGGATTTCAAGCAAACGGGGGAAAGCAAAAGATTTGCTGATTTCAGTATATTTTTGATACTTTCCTTTGATTATGGGGATGGTAGGAAAAGGGAGAAGAGAAAGTGGTAGACAGGGGACAAATAACTTATATTTTGGACGGACATTCCTGCTGGCCCCCATGATTCTCTGTGTCAGAGGCGAAAATGGAAAGAAAGTTAAAATTTGAGCAACAATTCCCTCCTTCTTTCTACTGCTGTTGCTTGTCCCCAGGAGGCAATATGATTGAATGTTTTAAGAACAGGGAGCAATAAGTTACGATTTAAATTTTGTGGTGTTGGCAACCTCGCTGGATAAATCGAGGGGTTTGGGGTTGCGGTTTAAGGCCACTCGGTCTGCTTTTTTATAATTATAAAAAAGGGTTCGCCATCGCATGGTCTAGGCCATGGGAGATAGAAATGCGTAATGAAAAACATAATGTACTAATACTGTACATTTTATATACAGGGGTCCGCTTACTTATGACCATCAATTACAGATGACCCTCCTAGTTAACCAAAAGGAACAAATCGGTTGATGTACTTGTACTTTAGGACCCAGGCTAAATATGCCGCTTTTATAACAGTTATGAAAGGTTGTCTGCCAAGTTAAGCTTTTTTTATTGTTAATCCTTATGACAATCTAACAGTTTTTTTAAAAATCAAGTGTCACAGAACACCATTTTTTTTTCCTGGAGTTACATTGTTTTAAAAAATATACCTTCCGACCCTTACATAAACAAATTTAAAAACTTAAGAAACAAGCCTAAAAGAACCTATCTTGTACGTTTAACTTGGTCCTGGCCTGTATTGAAATAGGTAAAAATACTAATTGTTGTATTTAGTCGGGATAGTGATTAGGTGATGGTTTTAAATGGAAAAACTAATATTTAAACTGTTTTAAAAGATACTGTCCTGCTAGAGTGTGGTTGTGCTTAATGGAGGTCATGTATGTTCTATGCTTTTATTTTTTTTAAACCATAAAGGACTAATGGGGCTTATTTACTAAAGGTGGTGTGGCCGTATTTCCGTCAGGTTTTACGGACACGTTATCGGCGATCGGGGATCGATGCCGATGGGGACCTGGATTTAGAAAGGGGTTGTTAATGTAAGCAATTGGATTTTGGCACATAGGCACGGCTTCATGCACAAGCAATCAGGGGGGACCAGGCATGTCGGACTGATTCCAAATTTGAGAGTTGGGATTTTAACTTAATTTTAAAAATAGTTTCGCAAGGGCAATGCACTTACATACCACCGGGAAAGAACGGATGGTTGAACTCCCGGCGGAAATCGGAAAAAAAGAAAATGAATGATCGGTAGGAAGCGGGGACAATGGCAGGAACGGAAATTTTTTTTTTTCAGGCACAACGAATCTTGGTGAATCGCAGCAGAGTTTCAATCTTACGGGCCATTCTGGATCGGTGAGTTCGCGCAGGGACGGCTCGCCTAAGTAAATCTGTTTTTATTTTAAAACCAAAAAAGATCTATTTATATGTTGTTTCTATAAGAGAGAATCTTTCCGCCATCATACTGGAAAGATCAGGTTGTGGTGATGTGTTTAAAAATTGTACTACAGACAACTTTGTGTATCATGGTCTTGCTGTTGGTAAAGTGTTACCCGGTTCCCTAAATGGTTGGGAGGTACATCCCAAAAGACCGGAAATGGGGTTCATTCCTACAAAGGGGTAAACACATAACAGTTTAGGAAAAAACTCTCAGTGATGGTGGTATATGGAAGGTAAAAATGTGCAGATCTATGTGGGATGGATTCGCCGCCTTTAAGATTATTTTGGCACTGATGACACCTGTATGTGCCCCCTTGAGGCTAGGGGAAACATGGTGGTTCCCTAGAGTGGGAGTGAAGATGGACTTTTCTAATTTTTTTGGAAAACCACATTTTTAAGTTGGTGCATACCGGGTCATCTGAAAGAGGCGTTTGTTCCTGTTGAAAATTGAAATTACTTCAGGTTTCCCTTTTGTCGGGAAAGCGCTTCTCTCAGAAGTATAGTTGTCTATAGGTGGTTTCTGTCAAGTACAAAATTTTTCAAAATCCTTTTGTAATGGACTGTTAACGTAATGTTAAGTAAAAACCATTGTCCTAGAATAGCGACTGGAAAAACCAAAAAAAAATACAAAAACTATTGACCTCTAAATCTTTTGGGGAAGAACGTTTTTGGTGTTTGGTGTCCGTTCTGACTGGTACAATGGATATTAGTAGGTCCAGGTATTCTATTGGCTCATACTGCTTACACTGTGTTTCCAAAAATATTATGGCAAATAATATTCTTCCCATATTTTCCAAAAATTACCTTATGGAATGCAGTTGCCATTGATAATTTCCAGGCATCAAATATTCGAGTATAATTGTTTGTGAACAAAATGCCTTTATGGACTCACAGTATATTTAAAAAAATAAAATAAAACACTCAAAAATGAGCATTGTTCTTTATTTAGTATGCACCAGCCGAGTTATTTTTATAAGACACAAAAAAAATGGTTCATTGTGACATTAAAAAAGCATTTGCCAAGGTTTTTACAAACTGAAATTGAAATCAAACAGGTTTTCACCGTCAAAAATGGGATGGATTATATTGGATCTGCTGGTAGTTGAATTAGGGGATGTTTTGTATTTTGACCATGGGACCAAAAAGGAACACTGCATATATAATTACAAATTTACAATAAAAAAAATACAGCTTCTATCACTCAAGGAATACAGAGGGTCATTGCGTAGGGTTTTCAAACAATAAATAAAAATTTTACAAATTCGAATTGGAATCATTTATTTGGTGAATAGAAAACCAAATTATTATTATCACATAAGTTTAGAAAAAGAAAACCAACAAACACCAACAAAACCGCCAATTAGGAGAAGATCATAACACCAGGATGGCTTCAATACTTATGGACCCCACCAAAAAAAAAAAAATGTTAGGCTACACTTTCAAAAACTTCTGCTCTGGTCTAGATAATGGGGCTCGAGGGTGAAGTTTTTTTTTTGTAAAAACCCAGATCTACACCGTAATTTTATAATATATAAAAAAAATAAAATGCCTTTCTGGACCCAACCTTCCCTTGACCTAGTATAGATTTACAAAAAGGCAAAGGAAACCTAGAAGCGGACAATTTACTTAAAATGAGGCTTTACTTGGAAGAGTATTGGTGAAGTTCCGACTCCCTTAGGCTTTATCAGTATTTATGGTATGACGACTTTAGGGGAGAACCCATGGGGCCTTTCATACGCGGTTTGGGGTATGCCTCCGAAAAATGTATGAAATTTGCTCTAAATTGGTCCGCCAGGGCCGTCCGTCTCTCCCTTTTATTCACATTATTTTTATTAGAAACCTTTTTGCACAGGTGATTAGCAATGAACAAAGACATTAAAGGCGAGATAAAGAAAGTAAAACTGTAAAAAAAAAAAAAAATAAAAAAAAGTCTGAATATATAATGCTTCTTATTTGAAAGATTATCTTCAGTTAGATCACTTGCCACTTGATAAGGATGATTATAACCTTCAAATGAAAGTTAAAAGTAAACTATTATTAAAATAAAATGGAAATAGATAATATAAACAGTAAAACAAATACTAGCAAACATTGCAGAAACATGTCAATTGGACTAGCTAAACAAAAAAAGAGCAGAGCTCCAATAAAATAAATTATAAGTCCCCAAATAAAATTTTACTATTTGAGGATGTATTCCCATTAATGTTCCTAAAGGAAAGAAAAGAAATTATAGAAAATTAAAAAGAAAAAGAAAAATATTTTTTTTAATTTAAAACGGTTGCAAAACAAAAACCAATTGATACATTACATCTGGAAGGGGAAACTCCAAGGCTGCTAAGGACACACTTTATGCTCCTAAATTTCTAGGAGGAGACTTAAACAGGAAAACGTGTTGGTGATAATTCATTGATGCTTTACATATAGGAAACCAATTAAACTTTTTTGGAAAAAAAGATATAAAGCATAAAAGAAAAAGTGGGAATATCCATAGAAGAAGGATGGGTGCTAAGGAAGCCCGTCTTGAAAAAGGCTTAAATAGTTTGGGCGAATGGTTAGGGGGTTCTATTAACCATGACCATATTAGATACTGGCATTGGCGTTCTTTACCATTCACAGAAAAAAGGGGCTGTCTCTGGGATACAGGAGGGTCAGGTGAGATTGTTTAGGTTCAGGAGGTTTGGGTAAAGGTTAAGTAGAAGTTTAAGTTTTATGTATCCCAGGAAGTTGTCATGCACTTAAGGTGGTATCTATTCAAAAAATATCTGTAGATGATATTTTAAAGATAGAAAAATATTAATGTACTTAGAGGAGATTTACCCAAAAAGTTATAACAATCGTTTAAGTTCGGCGTTCCTTCACTATTAAAAAGAGTAGAATTCTTTTTAGATCAGCTTACTGCACGAGGAAAGCTTATTTACAGACAATACAAATTTGAGAGAAAGAAATTTATTAAAATGCTGAATGGCGGGGGGGGGAAACAAATTTTTAAAAGTGGAATTTCAATAGCTTACAGAAAAACATGATCACAGTTATCCATTTTTAAGTAAATAACAAAACTAACCTATTATGCTACACGTGGGATGGAACATCATAGGGGAAAGACATTCCACCTAAAACGTCTGGCTGTTTCTCATTAAAAGAGCCCCGTTCAGGCAAAATAACCTCCTAAACTAAATATATTTTCATTAAACTGCAATAGAGAAGCATTTGCCTCTACCCCTTAATTATTTTCCCCCTCTACCATGCCTGTAAAACCTAAGCAATGAGGTCCTAAAGTGGTATTACAAAATGGGACCTACCTGTGAAATTGTCCAATGAAGGGTTTGCAGCCAAGATCTTGTTGCAGTGGAGCTCTGCAGATTGTTGAGGGCAGATAACCTTTAAAAAAAGCATCAGAAAAAGACGGAATGGGTGTGAGCTAGTGGCGGAGGCTCGCATAGAGTGGTGTGATGGATCCCAAGTGTGTGCAGTGTCTAAGGTTGACCTTAGGTTTAAAGGGACTTAAAGTTTGCGGGGCTTTTTAGGCAAGTAACTGGCTGGTTTTTGTTACTTTGGTGACTGTAAGATTATTCTTTCTGTGCATATTTCTATTGTAATTCACCATAGAATAATGGGGACTCCTAAGGGCATGCTACACCGGTTGTACATCTGTGCCATGTATGCTTTTCCTGGACAGCGTTCGAAGGGGGAAAACTGCTGTGTGGCGGTGTGTGAATGTGAAAATTGCTCCATCTGGCAAGAAGCCCCAGTTTCTGGACTAAATGAGCAAAGTTTCAAGGCTGCGGGCAAATTGATAATATGGAACGAAGTTGATGAGCCTTTGGAAGCACAAACTCTCAGTAGGAAGAATGGGTTTGTGGCGGCGGAGGGGAAGTATGGAGGTGCAGAGGTGAAATTTGGGGGCAGCTTCGTTGGGGAACAGGTAGGAGGGGGGTAGGGGGGTAGAGGGAAGAGTTGTAGGGAAGTTAGTCCTGATCGGGGTGACCCCAATAAGTTTGCCAGGCTTGGGGGGCGGATGAGGGGGTATTGGCGGTATTATCAGGATATTGGGTGCCAATGCTGCAGGGGCAAGACGTGGGCCGCACGTAGGCAACAAGGGAAGGTCTGCTCCAGTAAAGAAGTAAAGAAGGGGTAATGGGAGAAACAGGCAAGGTCATACAAAGGTGCTGTTGGTAGTGGGAGGATTCGATTAATTATTATTAGTGGGAAAAAACACCACAGGGCAATCTGTCACAAAGACCGTGCGCCACATACCGAACGTCTTTGTGTGTTTTGCAGGGGATAGGGTTCGGGCATTTGCGGGGGATCGGTTTTAGTGGAAGGAATTACTGGGGACGGGGGGGCTGTGAGGGAACACCAAGCGTCATTGGTCCAACACTGGCACTGTAATGGACCAAAAGTAAGAGGGTAGGTGGGAAGGGTCCTTTAAAAAAATGATTTTCGAGATTTAGGCTCATAAGCTTTCAGGGCAAAGGACCTCAAAAGGTTAATTTTCTCAAGAAAAGAAAAGACGGCCTTTGTTGGGGAACACAACAAAGAAGGTAGTTTGACCTAGAGGGGGGGAGGAGAAAGGAAGGAAAGAAGGGCGCAAAGGGGTGGTGTAGGAAGGAGGGGGTGGGGGTGGGATTGTTGGGTAAGGTGAAGGAACGGGAAAAAACGGGGCGGAAGGCCGGCCCAAGAGGGAACGAGGAAGACGCGAGGGAGAAGTGTGAGGGGGGTTACGACGCGCGCGCCAGCGAAAGGCTCGAAAGGAGGGAACTTTTTTCTTTGGGCGGAACCTCAAGGTGGGCGGGGAGGGGTGCCCCGGCCGGGAGGTTCCTTAGCGGGGCTAAAAAAAAAAAAACACCACAAAAAACAATTTAAAAAATAAAAATTATAAGAAAATAAACAAATAGAAGAAAATAAAAAAGTGCGCTGGTTGTGAAGATGATTTTTTTGTAGAAGGTGGGCGTATGGATTGGGTGTTTAAACTACTGAGACCTGGTGGGTTGCTATTGGAGGGAAATACTACAAGCTGTCAGGGCGCAAAATAGACAGTTCTTTGGCTACATAGATGAGGATGGGCAAGGAGTCCATAGTCCATGGGGGAGGTGTAAGGAGAGGGGGGCGAGTGAAATGGAGATTGGGGATAAAGGACAAAAAGGAACTAAGGTTTTAAATACGGACAGGGGCAGACGGTGAAAACCCATATGAAAAGTGTATGTACAAACAAAGAATGCCAGAAAGCCTCACAAAACAAAATTGGAGGGAAGGGAAAAACTGGGAACTCTTTGATGGTTGGAGCGGAAGGAAATATGGATTATAGTGGGGTTCTATTCAGAGGAGGAACACAATTGGCTGGAACAGTAGCTATGACGGGGCTGTTTAACAGGGCCGGAATTTTAAGGTTTTGGGTGGGGGCCCTGGGCGCAGCGAAAAAATCTGGGTGGAGGCCACCAAACTGTGTTGCAGGCGTGCCATACACGATTCCCTGCTCCACTATTTCCCACGGCAGTAACACCGCTATAAAATACAAAGGCCGCCTGATCCCAGTAACATATATACTACAGCCGCCATCGCCCCCTAGTAACACAGCTACTACGCGACTTTGACCCAGTAATACATCTATATTTACGCCGCCCCCCTTCGCACCCCTGTTAACACCAGCTACCAACACCAGCCCGCCTGATCCTGATCCCCCCGTAGTAATAGTAATATATACAAAGCCGCCCGGCCGCCCCAGTGTTAACACAAGCTACATAACAGGCCGGCCTCGCCCCCAGTAACACATGCTAACATTGACAGCCACATTTGATTCCCAGTAGTAAATATAACAAGTAAATTACAGCCACCTTATTCCCAGGCAACACCCCTAGGTTAAACCACAGCTACATACAGTGCACGCCTCACCCCCAAGTAAACACAAGCTCATACAGCGCCGCCATGTCTAACTCCAACACATCTACATACAGCCTCCTCGCCCCATTAACACAGCTACATACAGCCGGCCTTTACCACCAGTAACACAGATACCATATAGCCTCTAATCCAATTAAACACAGATACATTTACAGCCGAGCCTCATCCGTAATCGTAAGTTACACAGCTACAAAACAAGCAGCCTCTCTCAGTAAAACACCAGCTGAATACAGCCGGCCTCACCCCCGTAACACTCCGCGCTGCATTACCAGCGCCTCACCACCCCTGGAGTAAACACGATGCTACAGCCCGCTCATCCGTAGTAACACGCTACATACAGCCGCTCATCCCAAAGTACAACCACTAACACTAAGGCCGCCCCTCATTTCCGTAGTAACACAGCTACATACAGCCGCTTATCCGTAGTAACACAAGCTACATAACAGCCCGCTCTCACCCCCAGCGAAAGAGTAACACCAAGGCTAAATAACACAAAGGACGCAAACGCCCCCAAAGTATAAAAGTAACACCGCTAACATAACCAGCCGCAATCCACCCCAGTAACAAGGCTACCCATACAGCCGCATCAACCCCCAGTCGTAAACACAGCTTACATACAAGCCGGCCCATCACCCCAGAAGTAAGCAGTAAAACACCAGCTACATTACAGCCGCATCACCCCCAGTAACCAGCTAAAATACCGGGCCGCAACACCCCAGTTAACCACAGCTACATTAACCAGCCGAAATCCACCCCCAAAGTAACACACAGCTACATAAGTCCGCATTCACCCCAGTAAAAACAACGCTTACATAGGCCCGGCCATCCACCCACAGTAGGTAACCACAGCTACATTTACAAAGCGCATCACCCCCAGTTAGTAACGGCAAAGGCTACAATACAGGCCAACAATACCCCCAGTAACGCAGGCACCATACAGCCGCCTGGCCCCCAGTAACGCAGATACATACCAAAGGGCCGCCTGGCCCCCAGTAACGGCAGGCTAATACAGGCCGCTTGGCCCCCCAGTTAAAAAAAACAACAGCTATAAAGCCGCTCCTCACCCCCAGAGTAACACCAGAGCTACATACAGCCGCCCTCGCCACCAGAACACAGTAATAACAAGCCGCCTCACAAGTAGTTAACGCCCGTACATAACAGGCCGCATCACCCCCAGGTAACGCAGCTACATACAGCGCCCCGGGCCCCCAGTAACGCAGCTACATACAAGGCCGCCTGGCCCCCAGTAACAAGGGCTACTAAAAAAAAAAACAAGCCGCCTCCCCCCCAGAACACAGCTACCCATACAGCCGCCTCGCCCCCAGTAACACAGCTACATACCAGCAGCAATCAACCAGTAACAACAGCTACATAACAGCCGCCATCACCCCCACAGTAAACGCAAGCTAACATTACAGCCGCCATGGCCCCCAGAACACAGGCTAAATAAGCCGCCTGGGCCCCAGTTAGTATTTAACAACAGCTAAATCAGCCGCCCTGCCCCCAGTTAGTAACACGCTACATACAGGGCCGCCGTTGGCCTCCATACATTGTCCCCTTAGCAAACGAGCTGTGTCAGGCAGAATTTTGGGTTGTTTTCATGGCTTCCACATCAAACTTGTTAAATTTGTTGCCACCCTGCTGTGTTATCCATAAAATATACTGGCAAACTTTTATCATTTACCGATATTATTTCAGCGCTTCTTGCGCATCTGTTTACATTCCCCTCACCCACCATAACCAAGCCAATTACTTATCAGAACAGTGCTACACTTGATTTTATACAAAAGGTTCTCAGAAGTGCTGTTTGTAGCCCCCGTCGCTTCTGGCCCCCAGGCCCATTTTGGGTGGGAAGGAGCCGAGAGACAGGGGCTTGGACAAAAGCGGGCAAAACCGTATTCCCTTTCTGACAGCATAGCGGCAACAAGAAGAGGGCGTTATGCTCGGAGGACAAGTAGCAAGGGAGGGAGTAGGCGGAGCAGGAAGCTTGTCCAGCACTGCAGGGGGTGGTACGCTTTACAAGGCCAGTCCTTTTTTGCCGTTATGTTCACCCCAGGCAAGGACACTGTCTTCCACCTGTCCCCAGTCTCGGCAGAGCCAGAGTAGGGTTCAATCTTACAAGCAAGATTGTTGAGGAAGGGACGTAGCTGGACATAACCATCGTCTAAAATATCACACAGCTCCTTAACGACTGGTTTCAAAAGCGGGACGTTGTGTGGAAAGAAACTGGAGAGGTACGAATTGTTGGAGGGTTCTTTGATGCCCGCGATAGGGTATTCTAGAGAGAAGTGTTGGTCTGAGCGAGGGTTTTCGGCAGATGGTAGGCATTCATAACCGATAAAGCGTACACGGCCTCTCGACTGGACAGCGCTGGACAAGGGCTGGACGCTCTCAAAGAGGAAATAAAGGCCTTGGATTTTCTTCAGGATTTCCGTTCTCCACCAGGTGAAATGAATGGTTTGAAAAGAAGCTCAAACCTGATCCAATAATGTTATGCACACCTCCAGCCTCACTTTTCATCATTATCTAATCTTTGTAAACTCAACACATAAGCAAAGAGGAAAGGGACGGAAAAACTGGAAGTTTTGAAAGGGGCAAAAGGCTATTAGCTATAGCACTCTATGTAATGTTATATTGGTTTGCTGGGCGAGGGAAAAATCAACACAGGGTCCCTCTGGTTTTGACAAACTTTTATCTGGGACACACACAATAAAAGACAAAGAGGTATAGTGGTAGGAGCCTATTGTATCACTACAGCAAGACAGTAGGTATAACACACACAATAGAAAGGTTTGAACAAAGAGGATACAAATCAAGTAGAGAATGGACCGAAATAATTTCTAAAGAGAAATCACAAAGTGCAATCTTTATGTTTATCATCAATAAAATTACATATTATAAATAACATACAGTAAATATGTGGACCAGAAAAAAAAGGGATAAAAGTGGACTTATACAAAAGTGGATAGCCAGAGAAATAAAGATAGGCTATAGAGGCTTAGTTAGGTATACAATCCATCATAAGATGAGGAATGAGGAAGAAATAAATGAAAAGAAAGAGAAAGTTTAATGTTCCACAGCCAAATAAGAGCCTAGAATAAGGGTAGAGCATTATACCACACCACAGGATAAAAAGTTTACAAGCCACGGACTCAGGACACGTTGTGTTCGCGATGTGATTTTATTGTTGAAATATAAAGATTGCTATGTTGTTGATATTCATTAGAAAATTATTTCGGCATTCTCTTTTGTATCTCTTTGTTCAAAACCATTTGGTGTGTTATAAACTTTTTTGGGACTGTCGTGTAAAATAATCTATTTAATTTTTCTGGAGGACCACCTACCTGCTCCTCTGGTTTGAAAACTTTTTTGGACTGCCACATACAGGCACTATCCAAATTTAATTGTCTCCATAGCAGCCTCCACACGTCGTCTTTATAGCTGCCTCCACACGTTGTCTCCATTGCTACCTCCACACATCATCTCCATAGCTGCCTCCCAAAGTCGTCCATATAGCTGCCTCCATACATCGTCCCCTTAGCAAACGAGCTGTGTCAGGCAGAATTTTCAGGTGTTTCACCAGATACATAATGGAACTCGGCGCATCTGTCGCCGCCATGCTGGAGACCTGAAGTTTCAATCATTGCAGCGCAATATGAATGCGCCATACTGTTGCTCTTAATCATGGAAGTCGTCTCCATGGCTGCCTCCACGTGTCGTCCCCTTATCAAACGAGCTGTGTCAGGCTCATTTTTCGGGTGTTTCACCAGATACGTTATGGAACTTGGTCACTATGTAGCCACCATGCTGTGTTATCGACTAAATATACCGTCAACCTTTTGTTCACATAGGAAATCATTTTAGCGCTTCTTGCTCACCTCCTTTGGTTCCTCTCTGCCACCCATTGGTTTGAAGCCTGAGTCCATTTGGGGTATTTCGCCATTCCACTCTTTAGCCTGCTGCTGCTGCCGCTGCCTCTGTATACCATCTTCTATAGTGTCAGGGTCAATTATTGGATGTTTTAGATGCTATCTAGCCTCATTCGTTCACTCTGTCATGGCCATGCTGTTGCCCATAATTTTGGCATCATGGTGCGATTAAGCAGCCTCAGAGGCATCCATGCATGCTGCCCCTGCTGTTTCCTGTCCATTTCCGTGGTGTTTCCATCATTTTCTGAGGTTTCCAGGTGTTTGGCCAAGCTTCCCTCTGCAGACCTTTGGTCCCCTTGAAAAATGCTCGAGTCTCCCATTGACTTCAATGGGGTTTGTTATTCGAGACGAGCACTCGAGCATCGGGAAAAGTTTGTCTCGAATAACGAGCACCCGAGCATTTTAGTGCTCGCTCATCTCTATTTGTAATGTTTGATTTTTCACTATTAAAGTATTTTCTAAGGTACAAAGCCATCTATATCACTTATGTGAAATCTTGAAAAAGACTGACAGGAAAGATATCAATAAATATACTAATTAACCTCTTAGCGATCTGTGTCCGATATATCAGACGCTGAGCACAGTGACTTAATGCTCAGCATCCGATATATCAGATGCAGAGCTGATGCCGGCCCAGCTCAAGATCTGAGCCAGGCCGGCATCGTGGTACACTGGATGTCGGCTGCAGCCAGTAGCTGACATCCCAGTGTAACACCCGCGGTCAGAGTGGGCTCCGATTGTGGCTGTTTAACCCGTTAAATGCCGTGGTCAGCATGACTGCAGCATTAGAACTGCCTTCAGTGGGTCTTTCTCCCATGATCGCCCCCCCCCCCCTTCTCGTGCTGTCTATGGGGGGCGCCGATCGTTGCTATGGCGATCAGGACCCTAGGGCTGCCTGCAGGCAGAATTGATGCTTTTTTACTTCTGCCCTCAAAAAAGTTCCTACATTTTCAACAATGTGGGATACCAACTGCTACAAAAGGGGCCAATGAGGAAACTAAAATCCTGTCATCCTCAATGTGCGGCCATAAAACAAGTAACGGGTACATGTGGGGGGTCTCTGTAATTGGGAGAAATTGCATAACAAATTTTAAGATGGGTTTTCTCTTTTTATCTTTTGCAAATTTCTACATTTTAGGGCTAAATGAACGTATAACCAACAAAATTTGACCATTCTAAATTTCACCTTCATTTTGATTTATAGAACCATATAAAGCGACGCAAGTCAGAATCCAGAAAATGGGGCTGAGCCTTAAGCTACAAAATTGCTGCGTCCTTAAGTAGTTAATTATGAGTAACAGTGTCCCCATGGATATGTAGTAATGTTATTTTGGATAAAACTCAACCATTGATTTGCAATTTTATAGCATTAATATGTCATTCTCTCACCCTCATGATTATGAAGAAATTACCTATACACATGTCTGATATGGAAGTAGAGAAAATTCTAAAGAACCACTTCAAAACTATGTTATGTTTCATAGTCCATTTCTGCACAAAGATCATAAGTAGAGATGAGCGAGCACTAAAATGCTCGGGTACTCGTTATTCGAGACAAACTTTTCCCGATGCTCGAGTGCTCGTCTCGAATAACGAGCCCCATTAGTTCTTTTTTGTTTCTGAAGTGAAGAGGAAGAAATCAGTGTAAAATCTATATACTTTCTTTAGTGATTTCTGCTCCAATCCCAGGGTGTCAATCTATATACTTTCTTTAGTGATTTCTGCTCCAATCCCAGGGTGTCCATTTTGGGGGATCCGTATACCACAAATAGCAGTTCTTTTTTGTTTCTGAAGTGAAGAGGAAGAAATCAGTGTAAAATCCACATACTTTCTGTAGTGATTTCTGTTCCAATCCCAGGGTGTCAGTTCTTGTGCTTCTGTATACCACAAATTTCAATTTGTTTTGTTAAATAAAGTAGATCCGTGTCAAATCAACATAGTTGATTAACCAATATGTCAGACAGAGAGGTGGCAGGTCGAGCAGGCACAGGGTGCAGCACAGTAAGGGGGCGTCAATATTGAAGGACTGGTTAGCACAACCCAATACAATGTAAAGTGGCCTTATGCATCAAGGATAAGCATGAGAAAACAAAACAGAAAGTGATGCACAAAAGCGGCTAATGCATGAATACTCAGAATGTACACCAAAAATACTCAATTTATTGATATTAAAGACAAAAAACCATACAAAGACATCTAAAATTATTTAAAACAAATAATGTACATAGAAAAGACTTGTGTGGAGATCCCGGTCTGGGTCAACCACAACTGACCTCTAGTGCAGACAAGAGTTGTAGTCTAAACACCTCTACCCATGATTAATAGTGTAAAGAATGTACTATATATCTCGTATACCCTAACCAACAAAATTACAAGTAGTAGGCGATGGAAGGCCCCAAAATCATCCTGCCGTAATAATAAAGCAAATATGTAAAGTGCAAAGTGCTGCAATGAGGCACCTGTCAAAAGCCCCCTATTGTTCAAACCAATGTAAATTTTTCCAATGTAAAGTGCAAGGTGCAAATGACAAAAAAAGGGAAAATTGAAAGTGCTGGTCCTGTAAAAAAGAGTTGGAATCATACGGCATGTGATGAGTTGTGGAATAAAATCCTGTAAAACTGGTAGAGCAGTGGGAAATGAGGCGGGATGCGAGGCGAACGGCTCCCCATGCGTATCGTCGTCCCAAGGACGACTTCCTCAGGGGTTGGTAGCCAAAGTCAAAATGCACTCACCTTAAATAAGCCCTCTAATCAAAGTAACATGTGGCACCAGTGTTGCTTAAGCGTATCCGTGTGTGGCCGGACGTGATGAGCCAACCCGGAAGTACTAAGCGAATGGTTTGAACAACGGACCAATGCGCATGCGCATCCCGGCCGGGACAAGTGATATAGTATCCAAGGTTACAAGACGCATATCAGTAGTGTGATCGCGACACACCGGCATATGTAAATTGCAGTGTGATCGCGACACACTGGCCTGTGTACATCACAGAAGTATATCTATACTAAAGCATTGCGGCGAAGTATAAAGTGCAGCGTGTACTGGCCCCAAAAGGAAGCCATAGTGGTAAAGCAAACGGAGAAATACCGGTAGTGTATATGCGACACAATGGTCTATTAGAGTCAAACGATATAGGTCCGATTATAGAGATACATACGTTTCGGCGAGGTACAGATGCACAATGTAAAGCACCACAACAAAGAACATATATATGCCTGGATATAAGGATATATATTGTAAACCGTCCCTAATGTATCAAAGGTAAGTACATATCGGTCACGACGTAATACAAAGGAAACGGGCATATATATCAAAAGGGCATATATATCAATGTGGCACAGCATAGTTGAAAAATTCGGCGTCGAATACATGAAAGAATATGAAAAAAATATGAAAAAAATATGAAAAAAAAAAAAAAAAATCGTATTTCAATGTGGAGGCCAAATGGATCAATACAGGCCAAATGTGTGACCAACCAACAAGTTTGAAATATGAGTTTCAACTACAAAAGTAGATGCAGCTGGGGTGCCAAAACAGATCAATCCAATAGGAAAACCGATGTTGTGTGTACCCAAAGGGTATTCAGACATGTCAAAAGCAGCAAAGGCCCCCGTTGTTAATGGCCGGCAATTATGTATAATAATACACTGGGCACAGTAAAAGAGGGCAAACAAAGATGAGTGCTAACATAGAAAAAACAAATACAAATATGTAAAGATTCGCATGGTTATTTGTCCTAGTCATAGTTAATTGGCAAGTGCCTATTCAGACAAAAAGTGATGCTAAAGTTCATAAATAAATAAATGTTGGTCCAAAAGAGGATACGAGAAGGCAGAAAGTCCAGTTTGAGTCCGATGAAGAAGGGAATTCCTGAGATCAGAGTTCGATGGTTCTCACCAGTCTTCTGAACGTGATGCAATATAGTGAACGGTGTGTAGTCCCTTGAAAAATGTTTTTTGAAAAATGTTTCGAACCAAGCCTTGTTCCCGCTTGAAGTTGGTACCTAATGCGGACAGAAGGGCTGGAAGCAATAAATATGGGTGAAGACGAGATGTGCAAATAGGCGATCCATCCAGAACACTGAAACCCTGATTTGCTGAAGAGACAAAGGTACGTGTAAAAATGTATATATACAATTGCAAGATCTGAACAGGCATGAACAAGGTGACAACAAACATCAGAATAAAAATATATATGTGTAGACATGTGGGAAACATGTGTAAACATGTGGGAAACAAGGAGATTAGCTGAATACGTGCCAAAAATATTCGTTAGAGTAAGAACCTTATAGGTATGCGTAACAGAACAGACATATGTATGTCAGTGCAAGGAGCCCAGATGTGTGCGTGTCATGAAAGGGTGGCGTGAGAAGATATGCGGGCCATAAGGGCCCCAATTACACAGGGTCATAAGGACCCAGACTACATTAAAGTGGGGTGAAGAGAGTGAAAAAATGCATGGTGTAATGTGAAAAGAGGGTCATAAGGGCCCAAGAACTTAAAGAGTGAGATCCGCGCTGGTGTGTGTGGAGTAATGATAGTTCTTTACCAGTACTTGCCTGTGCCATCTCCCATGGGTGTATGAACCTGATCGCCTGTGTACTCATTCTCCAATTCCATGTGGTGATCCCTAGGGCCTATAAGAACTTATTTCTGCTTGTAAAAGCCGTTGAAGAGAAGCTCCTCGTTCAAACCCTGTGGGGAAAGACATTTCAATTTGTAAATCCAGTTGGCTTCTCTTCTCAGGAGTTCGGGTGTGACATTACCACCCCTAAAGTTGGGGCGGATTTTGTCAATTCCTATCACCTGGATGCCTCTCGTCTTCCCCCCATGAAACATGCGAAAATGCGTAGCAACGGAAGATAAGGTCTTACCTTGTGAAAAATGTATATGAGCATTATTGATACTTGAGATATGCTGCTGAATTCTTCTCCTCAATTCTTGTGTGGACTGTCCCACATAGACCTTACGACACGGACAAATAAGGGAATAAATGATGTTCTTCGTTCTGCAATTAATAAAGTTGGAAAGAAAGAATTTACGTGAATCCAGGGGGTTGACAAAATCCTTCGAGGGACACATCAGGGGACACACCGAACATTCCCCACAGGGATAGGAACCCTTAATCCTTAGTCCCCTCCCCAGGGGAACCGCTGGGCGTACAAAGTGGCTTTTTGATAGCTGGTCTTTCAGGTTTTGAGCCAGTCTAGCTATTAACCTTGGTTTGTGGTCCAAAAACGGTTTCAGCCGGGGCTCAGAGCTCAAGATATTCCAGTTTTTGGCCAGTATGTTGCGGATATGACTCCACTGATTATTGTACCTAGTACATACCCCCAGTTGGAAATTAGACCTTGTTGTTTTTGGTTTCAATAGGTCCATTCTTGGGGTGTCCCGGGCCCTACGGTAAGCTTGTGAGATAATTTTATTCGGATAATTCCTACCTTTGAATCTCCCTGTCAGATCGAATGCGTTCCTCCTGAAGTCGGACTGTAGTGTACAGTTTCGTTTTAGACGGATAAATTGTCCCACCGGGATACCAGACTTCAAGTGTTGAGGGTGGAAGCTTTCATAATGTAGAAGGCTATTTGTAGTCGTCTCCTTCCTATGTAAGTCCATGCATAACTGATTGTTGAGCAGTGAGATCTTCAAATCCAAGAAGTCAACAGATGTCTATGAGAGAGTAGACGTTAGAATGATGTTAAGCCTGTTGTTATTCAAATCCCTTATGAATTGTTTGCATAGGTCCAATGACCCCTCCCACAGAAAAATGACATCATCAATAAAACGGTACCATCCCCTCACATGTTGTTGGTATACGTGCGATGGGTACACGTATGCACCCTCCCACCAACCCAAAAATAGGTTGGCGTAGGAGGGCGCACACCGTGCACCCATCGCCGTTCCTGACACCTGTTTAACCTCTTAACGCTCAGCGTCCGATATATCGGACGCTGAGCGCAGTGACTTAGCGCTCAGCGTCCGATATATCGGATGCTGAGCTGATGCCGGTTCAGCTCAAGATCTGAGCCGAACCGGCATCGGGAAAGACGGGGTGCCGGCTGTGACTGATAGCCGGCACCCCAGTGTAACACCCGCGATCGGAGTTGTCTCCGATCGCGGGTGCTTAACCCGTTAAATGCCGCGGTCAGCGCGACCGCGGCATCTAACATGTATCTGGGGGGTCTTTCCCCCACGATCGGCCCCCCCGAACCGTTTTCGGGGTGCGCCGATCGTTGCTATAGTAACTCTGGGGTCCGATCTGGACCCCAGAGTTACCTGCAAGAATTGCCAGTAAGATGGCGTCTGTGACGTCATCTTACTGGCACAGTGCCAGCCTATGCAAGTGTATAGGCTGACACTGATAATACTCTGCAATACATCAGTATTGCAGAATATTATCATGAAGAAGCAATCAGATGATTGCTTCTTCATGTCCCATGGTGGAAAAAGTGAAAAAGTAAAAAAAAAAGTTATTCAATAAAAAAATAAAGTCATAAATCACTAAAAATGCCCCAAACCCCCAAAACATATAAAGAGACATATAACTCAAAAAAAAAGTCTAAATCATAAGACAAACCCCACATATATAGTATCACCGCGTCCGTAACAACCCGTAGAATAAAAGTAAATCATTATTGAACCCGCACGATAAACGCCGTAAAAAAAAACTGTTATAAACCCTCCAAAAATTATGATTTTTACCTTTTCAATCCCACAAAAAATGCTATAAAATGTGATCAAAAAACCATATGCACTGCGACATGATACTGGTGCAAAGTACAACATGTCCCGCAAAAAACAAGCCATCAACCAGCTCCGTAGCCAAAAAAGTAACAATGTTATGCCACTTGGAAGACGGCAATACATAAATGATAGATTTTTTTCCCACATTAGGGTTTTGTTTGACAAATTTAGTAAAACGTAAGAAAATATATTCATGTCTGGTATCCCCGTAATCGTATCAACCCATAGAATAAAGATAACATGATTATTAGTCTATACGGTGAACACCAAAAAAAAAAGAAGTAAAAAATCCAGTACAGAATTGATGCTTTTCTACTCCTGTCCTCAAAAAAAGTTCCTAAATTTTCAACAATAGGTGATACAAACCCCAAAATGGTAACATTGGAAAAAGCATCTCATCCCGCAAAAAAAATGGCATCACATGGCCCCAATAACGAAAAAGCGAAAATTTTATAGCCTTCAAAACGGGCCAATGAGGAAACTAAAATCCTGGCAGCTGCAGCGCCCTCCTTCCCTTCTGCACCTCGCTGTGCCCCCATAACACAAGTCACAGCCACATGTGGGGGGTCTTTGTACTCAGGAGAAATTGCAGAACAAATTGTATGGTGGGTTTTCTCTTTTTATCTTTTGGAAATGTGTAAATTTTAGGGCTAAATGAACGTATAAGGGAACAATATGACCATTCTAAATTTCACCTCCATTTTGATTCAATTACTATGAAGATCTCAAGGGGTTAACAATCTTTGTAAAAGCTGTTTCTGATAGCTTGAGGGGTGCAGATTTGAAAATGGGTTGGTTATATAGGGGGTTTTGATGCTAAATATGTAAAATTTCATTCAAAACTGTATTTATCCCCAAAATAGTCAATTCTGAAAATCCGGAAAAGCGATATTCTATTTGCAAGCCGCGTGACATCAAAATAAATTATCCAAACATTTCAGAAATTATGAAAATGTAAAGTAGACAAATGGGAAATGTTATTCAGCAACTTATTTAGGTGGTAAATCGATCTGCCTGAAAACGCAATGATTTTGAATTTCGAAAATGGCAAATTTTTCCAAAAATTTATCATATTTTCTTTTTTTTTGTAAATAAACGCAAAACTTATCAGCCAAAATTTACCACTAAAATGAAGTACAACATGTGGGGAAAAAACAATCTCAGAATCGCTTTGATAAGTAACAGTGTTCAAAAGTTATAACCGTATAAAGAGACGCAGGTCAGAATCCAAAAAATCGGGCTGAGCCTTAAGCTACAAAATGGCTGCGTCCTTAAGGGGTTAAAGAATTTGCCATCAAATGTAAAATAATTATGCTTAAGGATGAACTCTAGAAGGTCCAGTAAAAAGGAATCAAACCGCCTATATCCCGTGGAGTTTCTGTCCAGGAACCCCGCAACTGCCCGTAAGCCATCTTCATGGCTGATGTTCGAATATAAGGACTCTACATCGAGTGTGATCAACCATATATCCTCAGATAATGATGTATGATCCATTTTGGACATGAGGTCTGTGGAGTCCCTAATATAAGACGGCAAGTCAAGGACCATGGGCTGGAGGAAAAAGTCCACAAAGCTGCATGCATGTTCACAAAGCTGAAGCTGACACTATCGGTCTTCCCGGGGGGCGTGTCAGGGACTTATGGACCTTGGGCAACATATAGAACGTCGGAATTATTGGATGTATAGTGACCAAAAAGGTATGTTCTTTTTTAGTAATGATTCCTTGGTTCAATGCTGCATCGAGAAGGGTGGAAAGTTTCTTAGCAAAAACCTGTGTAGGGTCAGAGGGGAGTGTAAAGTAATATGTCCGGTTGCCAAGTTGCCTGTATGCCTCCTCCAAGTACGCCTCTATGGACCAAAGGACTATATTACCCCCCTTGTCCGCTTCCTTGACCAGGAAGCTGGTGTTGGACTTGAGACTCTGTATTGCCTTCCTTTCCCCCCGGGTAAGATTCTCACCACTAAGTGGAGACGTGTGTAAGTTTTCAACATCCATTACAACACTGTTATAAAAGATCTGAAGTGCTGGAATTAAGCCCAAGTTGGGCGTGATTTGTGAAGGGGTCCTGAGTGTGCAAATCCTCCTACCTGAAGAGCTGGGGTCCTCATTCTCCTGTAGAAGATCAAGTAGGTCCTGGAGAGTTTGACGTTCCTCCCGGGGGACGGTGTCCAATATTGAAGGCTGATATAAGACTTTAAAGGCCAATTGTCTACAAAAGAGATAAACATCTTTAATGAATTCAAACTTGTCCAGTTGTTGCATGGGAGAGAAGGTAAGGCCCCTCCCCAGTACCGAGGTTTCTTCATCACTCAGTGTATAATTAGAAAGATTAATGATCTGTAACTTACTCCTCTCTACATCACCTCCTGGAGATGTGGAACCACCTAAGTTCTGGCTGATTTGAGTTGTTTCTTGTCTTTCTTGTACGCGGGTGATTTTTCCTTCGAGCGTAGGCCCCTCTTTCTGGGGTTTAATTGAGTGTTTCTGCCACCGTCTGTTGTGCCCTCTCCCTCGCTGGTGTCTGTAGATAAAAAATCCTCACTGGAAGAGGGTTCTGTGGCCGATGTCTTCCTGCCCATTTTTGGATAGGATCTCCGATTGCCCTTATGTGTCCACCTGTAGGCCGAGCCTCTGTCAAAGTCATTTTTGTCCCTGCGAAGTTTCTCTCTCTTCCCTTTTAGTACATCACATTCCAATTTATCAATAGTTTCCTTTAATTGCATTTGAAAAGGCTGTACCATGGATGCCTGTTCAAAGTTACCCAATTTATTTTCAAAAGTCTTAATTTGTTCTCTGATACGGGTAAGTAATTCTCTATCCCGTGTCAGCAGCGTATGGATGAGAATATTGGAACATTGTAGGAGACTTTTCTCCCAAACCTCCTTAAAATCTTTGTCAGGTTCCCAAGATGGGAAAATTTGTACCCTCAATCCAGTAAGGGGGCGTCGTGGCAGAGGGGGCTGTGTGAGGCCAGAACTGCCATTGTTATCTTGTGGCAGTGTGTTGATAAACAACCCAAAGGTGGTTGACTAAGTAATCAACTTCCTCCCAGATGACATCTGACAACCCCAGACAAAAGTCCGTGGGTTCGTCAGATACAAACCTTAGTTGACATGGCCCAGGAGCAGGTCAGCGGCGCCTGTTCATTTCCCTCAGCCAGAGATCTACTAGGTGGTCTGGGCTCAGCGCCACTATATAGCGAGGATGAATTCTTTGAGGACTGTCAGCAGCTGCTTGGCAGTGAAGCGGTCGGGAACACAACCGCCGCTTTGCGCAGTAGGCAGGAAAGTAGAGATGTGGAGAGTGGTACAGGAAGTTATGTGCATACTAAGACTGTTGAGGAGGATGGCAGTGACAGGGAAACACAAATCGATGATGATGTAGTCAACCGCACTTGGGAGCCGGTTGAAGCCAGGGATTCATCATCGTCAGGAGAAGAGGGTGTCAGCTTGCGTGTCAGGCAGCAAAGCGGGCAGCGAGTCGCTACTGTACCTAGTGGCATACATGCCATTTCAGCCAGTCAAGGCTCCAGCACCTCTGCCGAAGGTAGCTGTTTGTCTTAGAAATCATCTCCAGGTCCAGATGCTCCTGCTCCTCACTACCCATGGTGCCAGCAGTCGTTGAAATAGGGGATTACAAAGAGACAACTGTATGCGTCCAGCCATCCTAAGCTGCAGAAGCTGACCGTCTTCTTGTCCAAGTTATTGGTACTGCAGTCCCTCCCTTCAGAGAACTAATGGCTTGTGCCAAAACGAGGTGGAGAGTTCCAAGCCGCAATTTTTTTTACCAAAAAGGAAGTGCCAGTCCTACACAAAAAGTAGAACAGAAGGTGGGCCAGTCCTTGAGCTTATCGGTTTCTTCTAAGGTGCACAGCAGTGCGGACGTTTAGAGCTGTAACTACGGTCAGGGCCAGTACATGTCCTTTACGGCCCACTGGGTGAATGTGCTTCCCGCCCAGCCACACCAACAACTTGAACAAGAGACGCCGCTTTCTCCTCCACGTTGTCAAACTGCTGCTCCAGTGCCAGTGTCCGCCTCCTCCCCCTCCTTCTCCACCACCACCTCAGCCTCCACAAGTGCTGCTCCATCATACCACATGTTCAGGGAACAGCTGTGTCACGCAGTTCTACACCTGGTTTGCCTGGGCGAACGAAGTCACACAGGGGAAGAACTGCTCCGCATCATGCAAGAAGAAATCAATGTGTGGCTTTCTCCGCGACAGCTAAAAATTGGAACCAAGGTGAGAGACAATGGGAGGAACATGGTGCCCGCGCTGCAACGAGGAGGGATGGCCCATGCGCCCTGCATGGCGCACGTGTTTAATCTGGTTGTCAACACATTCCTCAAGTCTTCCCCCCATCTGCAAGACATTCTAAAAATGGCCAGGACACTGTGCATGCACTTCAGCCATTCTTACAAAGCCAAGCACACCCTCCTTGAGTTGCAGCGTCAGAACGGCCTACAACAAACATCATCTGATATGCGATGTTTCCATCCGTTGGAATTCCAGCCTCCATATTTTAGACCGCCTGTATGAATAGAGAAAAGCCATTAATGATTTTTTATGATGCAAACGGAATGGAGTACTCCACAGTGTAACTTTGATGTCAGCCACTGGCAGGTCATGCGTGACATCTGCCGTTTGCTCAGGCCCTTTGAAAAGGCCACATTATTTGTCAGTTGCCAGGATTGCGCGATGAATAACTTCATTCCTATGCTTCATGTCCTGGAACTCAACTCACTGATCTGTCTGGTTAGGGCACTGGAGAAGTTGAGACTACATCTTATGGCCACATAAATCCGGTGGGGGCTGAACTGGAGGAGGAGGACATTGGAGCACAAGCAGAGTCTCGTGAAATCAGTGGTATTTCCACTCAGGTGACAAGAGAGGAGAAACAGGAGCATCCAGAGGTGGTAGAAAACGAGGCAGATGACCCAGAAGCACCGTGGCAATATACAGTGGAGATGGAGGCCGGGAGTCCATCAGAGTCACTT
Organism: Engystomops pustulosus; assembly: GCA_019512145.1. Classification (NCBI taxonomy): domain Eukaryota; kingdom Metazoa; phylum Chordata; class Amphibia; order Anura; family Leptodactylidae; genus Engystomops; species Engystomops pustulosus. The sequence continues at coordinate 48,665,913 of CM033644.1, read as the reverse complement.
GCGCAGATGGCCCACAGCATGCTGCTTTGCTTAACTAGTGACAGCCGAATCGTCAACATCCGGCGTAAGGAGGAGTTTTGGCTCTCCAGCCTCTTGAACCCTCGCTACCCATCAAAAGTGGGCTACTTTTTTCCAGCTGCCGAGAGCGAGGAACAACTGGCGTACTATAGAGAAATACTGAAAAGACAGTTGTCCGCTGCCTATGTGCGCCATTGTCCATTCTATGTCAGGTCTGACCGGGGGTTTTCTGGGAGTCATTTGCTCACATACTACTGCCATGGCTGCTCTGGGGAGATGGGGGGGTGGGAGCAGTAGCAGCTCCATCAGCAGCAGCTTAAGTCTGGAGTCCTTAATGAGCAGCTTCCTTCACCCGCCTAGTGAGGAGGGTAGCCACAACCAGCAGCAGCAGGACATGGAGCCCACCCTGCATCAGCAGGTGGTGGCCTACTTGGACAATACTTTACCACCCCAGGTAAAGGATCCCTTGGACAACTGGGCAGCCAAACTTGATAATTTGCAGAGTTTGCAGTAAAGAAGCTTTCCTGCCCAGCCAGTAGTGTGGCATCAGAGTGGATATTCAGTGCGGCGGGGGACAAGGTTACCCCAAGGAGAAGCCTCTTGTCCACCCGTAATGTGGAGAGACTGACCTTTGTCAAGATGAATTAGGCGTGGATCGGCCAGAATTTCAACACACCTGATGCCTTATGCATCAGATTAGATCAGCCATGATGCCTCCCTCAAACATTGAGAAATGAGTCTGGATTCTAACAAACTGCCTCAGCCACTATTCTGATGCTGCCACCCGCCTGATGCCACACATCTGCTGCCAGTTGCTCAATCTGCCTCCCACCATCTTTACCAGGGACTGGAATTGTCACACACCTCCACACTCATTGTGCCACTCTGTGGCCTACCATGTTGCTGCCCGCTAATGAATTTGTCATTGTGCCACTCTCTAACCTCCTTCGGCTGCTGCAAGCTGCACACTCTGTCAATGTGCCACCCTGTGGCCTACCAAGTTGCTGCCAGCTCCACACCCTGTTATTGTGCCACTCGGTGGCTTACCAATTTACCGCCACCTCCACACTTTGTCATTGTGCCACTCTCTGACCTCATGCTGCTGCTGCTGCTGGCGCCACCTTTGCAGTTCTTTTTTGGCAAAGACATGATATTTTCAAGAAAACTGTAATGAAAACTGTAATGTGGCATCTCTAATCTTCAAATTCAAATTTAGATGGAAAATTTCGACTTAAAAGTAATTTCAAACTTCGTCATTGTGCCACGATGTGGCCTCCCCTGCTGTGGGCTCCTGCTGCTGCCACCTCCACTCTCTATCATTATGCCACTCTGTGGCCTACCATGTTGCCGCCACCTCAACACTGTCATTGTGCCACTCTGTGGCCTACCAGGTTGCTGCCACCTCCACACTGTCATTGTGCCACTCTGTGGCCTACCATGTTTCCGCCACCTCCATAATTTGTCATTGTGGCACTCTCCGGCCTACTCATGCTGCTGCCAACTGACCGCTGTCTCCCTGGAACACCCTGTGATTTACATAATGCTGTTTTGACCCTCCATCGCTCCATGATGTTGCCACTATGTTTGGTTTTCCCCTTTATTTCATCTGTCAGAAGGAATGAAAAGCCTCAGGATTGATAGCCAAAAGCAGGAGTGGATACAGAACACAGGGGACATGCAAACATCCCATTTTCTTGTCATCTCTGCTTTGGATCTTTTCCTGTTTGTTTTTGGCTTAAGCAATACTGATGATGGATTATTGACCGATTGAAAGCGGACACTGACGGATGAAATGAAGGGCAATATGATCAGTGATGTTAATCCCTTGCTGAAATTGTAAAAAAAATTTTTTTTTAAATATTATTCTAATTATTATATTAATATTGCTGTAGCCTACAGTTTACCTTAAAACCTATAGATAAGTCTTGGAAGGATAAAACTATGTTGTGGATCTCAGCAATCAAAGCATTATTTAAAACGATGGCTACAATCAAGAGAAATAGGTGAATTGAAACTTAACAATGCAAATATTTATTTTATGACTTTTCTATGAAAACACAAAAAAAGGCAAACTTTTAAGAAAATTAAAAAAAGTTTAAGAAAAGCACAAATACAGTACTCAATGTTGTTTCCAGCTAAACTGTGAATTGTGTTTCAGGAGAAAGTAAGTATTTTCACAGATGCCAAAGAAGCTGTAGAATGGCTTGATTAGAGGGGCATACAAATTATGTTAAGTACAAATATAGTTTATGGTAATAAGGTGTAGACTTTGGGCCACATTTACATACATCATGTGCAGTTTGTATAAAAAACAAACACGAGCCCCCCGACATGTTTCGCCGGAGCACCAGCGTCATCAGGGCATCGGGGCTACTGTTTTGTGGGAGGAGCTAAGATAAGTATTTATAACCTCTGGGTGTCCGTCCATTGTGAGCAACAATAATCTGAGACTTCTCTTATTGTTGCCTAGCACCCATATATTGACCTGTATAATGTCCAATGGGTGTACAGAACAAGCATCCCAGGTTATTCTGGGAATTCAGGAAATGACCCAAATAATGGTGACCATAGTCCGATGTTGGTCCACACGTCTTATGGAACCGGATTGACGCCAAGAACGTACATAGAGCTTTTTGGTAATGGATGTCCTGGTTGGTATGGAAACAACTCTAGTTTTATTCTGGGCATTTCAGGACAATATGACCTCATAAGGTGGTGACCATGTTCCGATTGGTCCAAACTTTTTATTGTTGATTAGCACCCGTATATTGACCTGTATGAAGTCCAATGGGTGTACGGAACAGACATCCCAGGTTATTCTGGGAATTCAGGAAGTGACCTCATAAGGTGGTGACCATATTCCGATTGGTCCAAACTTCTTATTGACCTGTATGATGTCCAATGGGTGTTTGGAACAAACATTCTATGTTATTCTGGGAATACAGGAAATGACCTCTTAAGCTGGTGACCATGTTCCGATCGGTTCAAACTTCTTATTATTGCCTAGCACTCGTATATTGACCTGTATGATGTCCAATGGGTACAAGGGATAAACATTCTAGGTTGTTCTGGGAATTCAGGAAATGAACTCATTAGGTCATGAGGTCCCGTGCCCCAAATTGTACATGGGAAGACAACACAGGAGTTTAGGTGTCGAATCTCACAACATTTGAGTTCAATACGAACCAATGCTGACGTACCTATTGCAAGACATATGCGAGACCATCATCATGGAAACCCAAAGCTAATCAGATTCTGGGGCCTATGTAAAGTCAAATTGGGCCCAAGAGGTGGCGATTTGGACCGAAAATTGCTTCAAGCAGAGGCTAAATGGATTTACCAACTAAATTATTTAAGCCCAAAAGGATTGAATGAAGGGTTTTCCTATTCTGCATTCCTTTAAAAAATGTATGTTCAGGAAGTGTCGGATAATTTACAATATACTCTTTTGATATAATCACTAAGATCACACAGATTTAGGAGCTTGTGGGGTTGATTTAACGGAGAACACCTCATATTTGTGGGACCGATCTGAACGTGTGGCACCAATTCGAGGTCTCCTCTTGGTTTATATTCTGCCTAAATCTTGTGAAGTATATTACTTCACTGTTGACCTTGAATTTTCTCATATAATGTGGGATGAACCTATACTGACCTGTATCGGCCAAGTATTATGGTCCTTATATACACTGGGTACAGATTATGAAAAATGAATATGAAACCGTAATCCATGGAGGATATTTCCATCCATATGTATATTCTTTGTACTGTACTTACCATAGCTCTGATACGAGTCTCGTTATATACAAAGGTGATTCACACCCATCTACTTATGTATCATTAATGAATAGTTTATTATTAAGAAATTGATCGCCTGTGAAGTATCTTTCAGATTACGCATGCATGTAGTGAGCGAGATATATATCGGCAATCGAGTGAGTTATTCTATCTACTCGCGCAAGCACGAAGTTTTGAAGTATTGCGGTGCTTTGAGAGATCCTTCTCCTTTTACCTACTCGCTCATGCACGCGATCCTGAGTACGAGTTGTCACGAGTTTGGGTAAGCTTACCTATTGCGATAACATGCGTCATTGGTAACAGCCAATGTGGCTTTGGTCGCGCGGATGATTGGACAATAAGATAATGATCCCGAGTGGCGACATCATTAAGGATACACCCAGGTTAGTAGCATAACTGTGTATTGGATAATTGGGTAAGATAAACAATGGAAGATGAATGGGTTAATAAGAAGTCTGGACCAATTGGAACATGGTCACCACCTGATGAGGTCATTTCCTGAATTCCCAGAGTAACCTAGAATGTTTATCTCGTGTACCCATTGGACATCATACAGGTTAATATACGAGTGCTAGGCAACAATAAGAAGTTTGGACCAATCGGAACATGGTCACCACCTTATGAGGTAATTTCCTGTATTCCCAGAATAACATAGAATGTTTGTTCCATACACCCATTGGACATCATACATGTCAATAAGAAGTTTGGACCAATCGGAACTTGGTCACCACCTTATGAGGTAATTTCCTGTATTCCCAGAATAACATAGAATGTTTGTTCCATACACCCATTGGACATCATACATGTCAATAAGAAGTTTGGACCAATCGGAATATGGTCACCACCTTATGAGATCATTTCCTGAATTCCCAGAATAACCTGGGATGTCTGTTCTGTACACCCATTGGACACCACACAGGTCAATATTCGATTGCTAGGCAACAATAAGAAGTTTGGACCAATCGGAACATTGTCACCACCTTATGAGGTCATTTCCTGTATTCACAGAATAACATAGAATGTTTGTTCCATACACCCATTGGACATCATACAGGTCAATAAGAAGTTTGGACCAATCGGAATATGGTCACCACCTTATGAGGTAATTTCCTGAATTCCAAGAATAACCTGGGATGTCTGTTCCGTATGCCCATTGGACACCACACAGGTCAATATACGATTGCTAGGCAACAATAAGAAGTTTGGACCAGTCGGAACATGGTCACTTCCTAATGAGGTCATTTCCTGAGTTCCCAGAATAACCTGGGATGTCTGTTCCGTGCACCCATTGGACATTATACAGGGCAATATACGGGTGCTAGGCAACAATAAGAGAAGTCTCAGATTTTTATCTTAGCTCCTCCCACAAAACAGTAGCCCCGATCCCCTGATGATGCTGGTGCTCTAGCGAAACGGGGGGGGGGGGGGGGGGGGCGTGTTTGGTTTTTAGAGAATCACAGTTGTGGCTGTTAATGAGTAGGGTCACTGCAGAGATCCACTATTCCAGACACTACGATTGAGTAGCTACTCAGCCTGTGATACTTACATACCAAAAATAGCAGCCTAACATGAAATTTTTAAACAGTTGAGTGTGATTATTTAATAATTTAATAAAAGTTAAGTTTTAGGCCTGACCAATAAGGCTTTTTTTCTGTCTTAGGACAGTTTTGAAAATTCGGTATATGTTGCCTTGGCAGTCCTAAAGGGCTATCACTGGAGGAAATTGTTGTCACATTTTAGTCAGGCTCTCATGATAAATTTATGGGAATAGTGGAGCACTTCTTAAAATACACGTATAAGCGGTTTGCACATACAAGAACGTACAAAGTCTGACAGAAAACGGTCTCAGGGGCTTTAGTAAATGTGGCCCTTTGACTATACAAAGAGAAAGAGATGGCTCTCCTAGTATAAGAGTTAGATTCTGGAACTGTTACAAGTCCTCACATTCAGAGGAGAAGAAGGTCTTGGATCATTGGAAACAGGACAGGGCTTTTTTCCCTCGTCTTCTCCCTTTCTTTTCTCTCTCCACCTCTGTTCACCTCTCTTTATTTTCAGTAAATTTGAATAAGTAAAATAAGGTTCATTTCATGGAATGTTCAGGGACTGCGTCCAAGATTAAAAGGAGTTGCTATAAAATATTCCCTTCCGGCAGTAATATTTCTACAAGAGACTCACTCCAAACATGAACCGGTAAACACTATGGGACACATTTTCTTACCCGGTCTGCGGTGTACACTGAAAGTGCATTGTCGGACCATAATGCACTTTGCCACGATTCACTAAGATTGTGCGCCCAATACCCTGCATGTGTCACTTCACCGCTCAGGTCCGATGGAGTTCACCTTCTTCTTGCTGGTGCATGTAAATGCATTGTCTTGCGCCAGAGTTTGAAACTTAAATCCCATGCTCAGTCCGAATCAGTCGGATTGTCTGGCGGCCCCCCCAATTTCTGTTGCATGTAAGCCAGCACAGCTACGCCAAAAAACCTGTCGCATGTGACACAATCCCAGTACAGACGTCTGTTAAATACCTGTCAAAGCTGCGCAAAGCCCGAAAACGACAAACAGTCCAACAAAAGTGCAATCCGCGACCCTTAGTAAATAAGCCCTGCCACTATGGAATGGGCTTTTTAACCCTTCCACTGCCAGGCATTTCTGTAAACTTTGTCTTGTTATTGGCCAGAACAATTTTTATAATTTTGACGCTTAAAAATAAAACCGAAAGTAAAGTAAAACCACATAAATTACCCCCTTATACAAACTACACCCCTTGTATGTAAAACAACTTTCATGAAGTATTTTAACCCTTTAATTGTTTTACAGGGGTAAAACAAAATTGTGTGCAATTTTGAAATTTTCAATTGAAAATTTTTTTGGGCTAAATGAATGTAATTTATAAAAAATGTACAAATTTTCAGTGGATAAAATACCAAAACACTCCACAAAGTTTGATATCCAATTTCTCCTGAGTGTAACATTACCCCATATGTGGTGGTGACTGCTGTATGGGCACACTCCAGGGCATCGAAGGGAAGCTGCGCCATTCAAAGCAGATTATGCATTGTCCCTTTATAACGGCTATACAATGTTTATTTTTTTGGCAATTTGGACAAATAAGGGCTTATTTTCAGCTACACTAGATGCATTTTAAAAATACTTCATTTTAGTTGGTTATTTGCTTATTTTTTTTAAATCAGGTAGTTTTTATTAAAGGTTTTTTTGTCCCCTTTCCATACACCATCAAAAAATTTGCATATGAACATAGAAAGTATCTGCCGCAGGCAGTAAATATAAATTTTTGTCATAAGTACATATTATCACAGGAAAAATATAAAATTTTCATGTTTCCATGTTACTGTACCGTTTGGTTATTGGCTTATTGATGAGAATTTATTAACTCTTAAATGCATGTAAGGAAAGAAAGGAGGAAATTTGCTTACCGAAATTTCCATTTCCTTTAGTCCGGGAGGCAGCACTCATATGGGATTCTTCCCCAAGGTACAACTCAGAAGAGAACAGGTTAACAAGCAGTAGTAGACAATTAAACAATTAGTGTCTTGGCTGAATCCACTTTTATAAGGCCGGAGCACACACACAACCCTTGTATGGTATATAGCAATAACGTTTTATCATTTAAGGGAGGGAAAGTTGTGCTGCCTCATGGACTAAAGAAAATGGAAATTTCGGTAAGCAAATTTCCTCCTTCTGTTTTGTTCGTTCGGCAGCACACATTTGGAACTTAGCAAGCACTACTTATGGGGAGGGATCTTAGTCGCCTGTTACAGCACCACCTTGTGTGCTGTAACAGGCTGAAACCTTAGGAGGCAGAGAAATCCATCCTGCAGAGATTTATAGATGAGGATGGAGAGGACAACGTGGCTGCTCTGTAGAACTGATAGACGTGACAGAGTTCAGCTAAGAAGTTGATGTAGAGTTGGCTCTCAGCTGGTCTGGAGCTTCATGACCGGAGAGACTCAACAGCATCTCACTGATCCATGTGGACAGTTTGACCCCTTTTTAAAGTTCTTTGAAATTGCATTGTTTGAAAGAATTGTTCTGAAGACTGTAGAAATCATTGGATGAAAGCTGGGCAGGAAAGTGACATGATGCTTTCTGGCAGAAAGTTAGGAATCTTTGAAGTATAGTGCTTGGAGTTCTGCAGTCCTTCTGGACGATATCGTGGCCATCAAGCATGAACATGATAGGCTGGTTTGAGGATTCTCCTGGCCTCAGGCTTTTAGTGGAGCAAGAAGATGTATCCATTGTGATTAGGAGCCCTGGACCTCCACTCAGCGCTGGCTGGGACGTGTCATGTGACGTCACATGTCTTCATGCAGGAAGAAGATAGGACGACCCGCTGCCTGGACACACAGTTGGATTGGACATGTGAGGCAGGCTTAGGGACGGGCAGCAGCAGCAAGGGCATAGAGGGACTCGACCGCACTTCCTAGTCCCGGGCGCCCCCCCAGCATTGCGGCTGCGGCAGCTATGGTCAATAGGGCCAAGCCTGCCTTGGTACACAGCGTCCATAATTTATGTTTCGGGTGTTGTCCGGGCTGGCCCATTAGCATCACTGCTACGGTTGCTACGGCAGGCGTAATGTGACTGATAGCGAGTATTCTGGATGTCAGAAATATGACTAAGGATATCAAATGTCAACGGCTGAAGATTTGCCTCTGCTTAGGGCAGGTTTTTGCATTCTCTTGTAAGTTGGGACTTCAGGAACCTCTTTACAGTAAATAACTTGTGTAAGCAGCAGCACATTGTGATTGCTGCAGACGAGATAAACGTGTTAGAATAATAAAGTAGAAAAAGATAAGATAAGATAGAAGTATTGTGACACTTGTCTGATTGGCTCACAGCTCCCGATGTATATAGGACAATATCTTTTCTTGAGTATTCCATGACTTATGATCCTGGTCATCTCCTACATGGGATCCCAGCCTCAGAGAGAGGTATCCCTCAGGTTAATGTGTGAGGATGAAGAATCTGGCATTTCCTTGCTATGAATTATTAGGACTGGTTCCTTCACTTCAGATATGGGCTTTGCTGATTGAATCACATCTATGGTAACAGGCATTTGGCCAGTGCTCTTGTCACTCACTATCTTTTGATAGCTGAAGTCAGGCAAAATATTTCCAAAAATACATTATACACTTTCATTATTCTTCTTTAAATTTAAAGTTGAATATTCAGAAGTTTATGGAAGTAACCAGGCCTCCAGGTATGGAAGCTTTAATGACGTGACTGGCAATGCAGTGCACTGGAGTCTGATCCGTTCTCCCGATGTGGAAGCAGGATGGGAATATGAAGGACAGTTGATGCCGAGCAGTGATACCTCTGAGGCAGAGATATACAACTAGCAGATTGTTGGTCAGGATCAGTCAGGTGGGAAGGTTATAGATGTGTATACTCAATCCATTGTTGAGGACACCAGGCTTCTGATAAAGACTTATCAACAATAAGAAGACGGAGGTACTTCTCTAACCGGTTTTTAGTTAAGTGGCTTTTTTTTCATGATTTTGTGGTTTTTGTACTTTATTAGGTATGTAAAAGGAATGTTGGTGTTTAGGGGACTTTCACTTTATTTAATTCTTTTTATTAAAATTTTTTATAAAGTGTTTTTAACTTTTTTTTTTACTTTTACAGGTTGGCTTGAACAAGCGATGCTCTGATCGCTTGTTCAAGCACTTATTCCTATAAAACAGTGTAATACAGATGTATTACACTGTGTTATGTAACAAACTGAGCATGCTGCCCAAAAGGCAGGACCCGGGTCCAGGAAGAGGATCGGTTTGCAGCCAGATCTTGTTGCAGTGAGCTCTGCAGAGTTTTGTGGCACATTACCTATAAAAAAGCAACAGAAAAGTGAGCTTGGTGGCGAGTGTGCATTGATCCGAAGTGTGTGCAGAGTCCTAAGTGTGACTTAGGTTTAAGGGAAGGAGTACTTTTTTGGATCCAGCAACAAATAGATAAGTGCATCTACATTTTTATTTCCTGATATTCATTGTGTGAGTTTTATTGCAACCAAGTAGATCTGAAGGTATTTTACTTGCATAATCTGTATATTGTGTGGGGGTATAGGGAGGCATTCACCTTATCTAGACAGTATAGTCACAGGTGCTGCCTAATTAATAGTGGGGTGTGGCTATCTAATTAGCAGCCTTTATATACTTCTGTGGTCAGTTTGTTTGGTGGTTTGCAGCCAGATCTTGTTGCAGTGAGCTCTGCAGAGTTTTGTGGCACATTACCTATAAAAAAGCAACAGAAAAGCGAGTGTGTGAGCTTGGTGGCGAGTGTGCATTGATCCGAAGTGTGTGCAGAGTCCTAAGTGTGACTTAAGTTTGAGGGACTTTAGCAGGTAACTGCTGTATTTTGTGTTACATTGACTGTAAATTCTTCTTTCTGTGCATATTTCTATTGTAATCCCCATTAGAACAATGGACTCCATAAGTGGCATTGCTACACAGTGTACATCCTGTGCCATGTATGCTTTCCTTGAACAGCCGTTCGAGGGGGAATACTGCTGTGTGGGATGTGTGAAAATTGCTCATCTGGAAGCCCAGATTCTGGATCTAAATGAGCAAGTTTCAAGGCTGCGGGCAATTGACAATATGGAGCGAAGTTTACTGCTCCTGGAGCACAAACTCTCTGGGGAAGATGGGTGTGGGGAGGGAAGTATGGAGGTGCAGAGTGAGGTGGCAGCTAGTTGGGTAACATGTAGAGGGCGGGGTAGAGGGAAGAGTTGTAGGGAGTCTAGTCCTGATCTGGTGCACCCCAATAAGTTTGCCAGGCTGGCGGATGAGGGGGATATCAGCTCTGGGGTAGCGATGCTGCAGCAAGACGTGGCCTCTAGCAACCAGGGGACTGTCTGCTCCGGTAAGAAGGGTAATGGGAGCACAGGCAAGGTCAGACAGGTGCTGGTAGTGGGAGATTCGATTATTAGGGGAACAGACAGGGCAATCTGTCACAAAGACCGTGCATGACTTAGGGACAGTGAAACTGCCGCTGCGGTAATAATATCCCATGAAAATTCCCCATTTCCACCTCATTAAATAAACACCAGTACTCCATCATAGGTGGAAGAAAAAGGCCACAGCGGCCAACTTTATTTATTTTACAGGAAAGGAAAAAATTGGAGGGGTCCTCGAAGGCGCTTTCCCTGAACATTGTTCCCCAGGTCTCAACTTGCCTGCGGTCGTCGATCACCAAACCTGCGGGCACCCCTTGTTGAAGACCTAAAACCCATCCTGGGGTCCTTGCCCGCAGGAATATATCCAACCTGCTGGGTGCTTATCCCAGCTTAACTGTAAACTTACATTCCCAAGAACTGGAATCCTAATTCCAAGTTCTCTACTTTAAAACGCCTTGCCTTCGAGAGCCCCCTCCTCCCCTGCCGCTGCGACAAATCAAACATAGTCATCATAAATACAACAAAATTCTTCTATTATTTTTTTTTTTTTTTTTTGTAAACCTCAACAGGTATGCGGTTTAGAAAGCGTTGAGGTTGTTCAGTGTTCCTGTGTGTGAACTGGGACTGAGATTGCTGCAGGGTTGATTGTTGCACCACACCCGCTTCCCTGCAGTCTAGCAACAGTTAACCTGCTGTGAATGACAGATCTATCCTCCAGTCACCTTGAGGGGAGGTTCCCCAGTCACCTATATTACTTCCCAGCACAGGTTCCCCAGCGCTGGTAATACTCGTATTTTCAGCTCCCCAGTCCTTTCAGCGTTTTGTTTTTATATTGACTTCTCTGGCATTCTGACTTTGGCTTTCGTTACTTACCTCGGCTTTCGCTTTCTGATTCTGCTTATATATTGCTCTCTCCGTTGTGACCCTGTTTACCTGACTTCGCTACCTGTGTGTATTGTTTGTTTGTCGTGTTCTTTGTCTGCACTGTGGCCTAGGAAGGGATCGTCTTCGTGGTTGTCCCGTATCAATAGGATACCGGAGGCAAGTAGGCAGGTGACAGCATTGGGGGGCTCAGACTTAGGGCTCACTGTCTGGTTTGTTGCCCCTGAATTCCCGAGCCATCATTACAGATATAGTATGGAGGTGGCATCAATAGCAGCAGCAGCAGGAGCCCACAGAGTGGCACAACGATATAGTGTGAAGGTGGCGTCAGCAGCAGCAGGAGGAGCCCACAGAGTGGCACAGTGATATAGTGTGGAGGTGGCATCAGGAGCAGCAGGAGCCCACAGAGTGGCACAATGATATAGTGTGGCGGACAATTCCAGTCCCTGGTAACGTTGGTAGGAGGCAGATGGAGCAACTGGCAGCAGATGTGTGGCATCAGGCGGGTGACAGCATCAGAATAGTGACTGAGACAGGTAGTTATAGCCCAGACTCATTTCTCAACATTTGGGGGAGGCATCATGGCTGATCTAATCTGATGCATAAGGCATTGGTGGGTTGAAATCCTGACCGATCCAAGCCTGATTCATCTTGACAAAGGTCAGTCTCTCCACATTACGGGTGGACAAGCGGGTTCTACTTAGAGTAACGATGGTCCCGTCGCACTGAACACCCTCTCTGATGCCACACTATTGGCCGGGCAGGACAGCTTCTCTACTGAAAACTCCGCAAGTTGCGGCCATGCATCAAGTTTGGCTGCCCAGTAGTCAATGGGATCCTCTACCTGAGGTGCTAAAGTGCTGTCTATGTGGGCCACCACCTGCAGGTGCAGGGTCTGCTCCATGTCCTGCTGCTGGTGGCAGCTCTCCTCCTCCCTAGGTCTTCTACCTCATCCTCGGGATGCTCCTGCTCCTCCTCTCTTGTCACCTGAGTGGAAAAACCACTGATTTCACCAGACTCTGCTTGTGCTCCAATATCCTCCTCCTCCAGTTCAGCCCCCACCGGACTCATGTGGCCAGTACCCTGACCAGACAGATTTTTCAGCATTAGTTCCAGGACATGAAACAGTGGAATGACGTTATTCTTCCCGCAGTCCTGGCGACTGACAAATAACATGGCCTCTTCAAAGGGCCTGAGCAAACGGCAGGTGTCACACATGAGCTGCCAGTGGCTGACATCACGAACATCAGTTCTCTGTTCATACAGGCGGTCTAACATATAGAGGCTGGAATTCCAACGGGTGGAAACATCGCATATGAAACTATGTTGGGGTAGGCCGTTTCTTGATGCTGCAACCCGAGGAGGGTGTGCTTGGCTTTGTAGGAATGGCTGGAGTACGTTCACAGTTTCCTGGCCATTGTTAGAATGTCTTACAGATGGGTGGAAGACTTGAGGAATGTGTTGACAACCGGATTAAACACATGTGCCATGCAGGGTGCATGGTCCTTCCCTCCTCGATGCAATGCGGACACTATGTTCCGCCCATTGTCTGTCACCATGGTTCTGATTTTTAGTTGTCGCAGAGACACATTGATTTCTTTTTGAATGATGCGGAGCAGTTCCTCCCCTGTGTGACTTCGTTTTCCCAAGCAAACCAGGTGTAGGACTGCGTGACACCACTGTGCCCTGCACATGTGGTATGATGGAGCAGCACTTGTGGAGGCTGAGGTGGTGGTGGAGAAGGAGGAGGCGGGCACTGGCACAGGAGCAGTAGTTTGACAACGTGGAGGAGAAAGCGCCGTGTCTTTTGGAAGTTGTTGGTGTGGCTGGGCGGGAAGCACATTCACCCAGTGGGCTGTAAAGGACATGTACAGGCCCTGACCGTAGTTACAGCTCCACACGTCCGCGCTGCCGTGCACTTTGGAAGAAACTGATAAGCTCAAGGACTGGCCCACCTTCTGTTGTACATAATGGTGAAGGGCTGGCCGTGCCTTTTTGGCGTCTTGGAACTTTCCACCTTGGTTCGGCACAAGCCATTAGTTCTCTGAAGGGTGCAGAATCCACGCCTCGGAAAGGGAGGGACGGCAGTACTAACAACTTGGACAAGAGCACAGTTAGCCTCTTCACCTTAGGATGGCTGGACACCTATAGTTGTCTCTTTGTAATCGCTTCTTTCAACGACTGCTGGCGCCATGCATAGCAAGGAGCAAGAACATCTGGACCGGGAGATGATGTCAAAGAAAAACTGCTCCCTTTGACAGAGGTGCTGGAGCCTTGACTTGCTGAAATGGCATGTGTGCCAATAGGTTCTGCTGCTGCTATTGCTGTGGCGGCAGGATGGGACTCCAAATCTGTTCCATGTTTCCCCCAGGCAATTTGATGGTGACGCTGCATGTGTTGACACAGGATGGTGGTGCCAACGTTAGCTCCCTGGCCATGCTTCACTTTCTGCTAGCAGATTCTACATATACACACGATCGGCTCCTCTGGTGTCTTCACAAAAAACTGCCACACCGTCGAGGTGGTGATTTTACTGCCAACACTCTGCACGGAGTGACTACTAATGCTGCTGCCTCGCTGAGCCCCTGTACCACTGCTTTCTTGGACCTCCGAATCGGGTTTGTACCCCGTTTGGCTCCCATGCCCACACTGCTGCCACCCTGCTGACTCACGGCCACAGTAGCAACTAGCTGCCTGCTCTGCTGCCTAATGCACAAGCTGACACTCTCTTCGCCCGATGATGATGATGAATCCCTTGCTACACCTGGCTCCCAAGTGCCACCGGCTACATCATCATCAATTTGCATTTCCCTGTCACTGCTACTGTGTCAGTATGCATAGCCTGCCTACTGCACGAGGCAGAGGATGTCTGCCCCATCTCTTCCCTGCCAAGCAGCTGCTGTCTGTCCTCATACACTTCGTCCTCGCTGAATAGTGGCGCTGAGCCCAGACCACCTAGTAGCTCTCTGGGTGAGGGAAATTACCGGACAGAGGCTGGTTGAAGACAGGTGAGGGCCGCTGACCTACTCCTAGGCCATGCCAACTAAGTGTTTTATCTGAGGAACCCACAGACTCTTGGCTGGGGTTGTCAGATGTTATATTTGAGGAATTAGGTGACCTAGCCAACCACTCAACAACCTTTGGGTTGTTGATCAACCCATTGCTCTCAACTTTAGTAACAAAAAAGTATTGGAATTTGCGTTATACAGATACCCCACAACAGACACCCTGTAATTGGAGCAAAAATCACTATGGTACGTAAATTTTGCTCTGAATTTTAGTAACAAAAAGTATTGGAATTTGCGTTCAACAGATCCCTCAAAACGGACACCCTGTAATTGGAGCGAAAATCACTCTATAAAGTATGTGGATTTGACAGGTAAATCATGCTCTAAACTTTAGCAACAAAAAGTATTGAAATTTGCGTTATACAGATCCTCCAAAGCGGACACTCTGGGATTGGAGCGAAAATCAGTCTGTATAGTGCGTGGATTTGACACGTAAATCTTGCTCTGAACTTTAGCAACAAAAAGTATTGAAATTTGCGTTATACAGATCCTCCAAAACGGACACCCTGGGATTGGAGCGAAAATCAGTCTGTATAGTATGTGGATTTGACACTTAAATCTTGCTCTGAACTTTAGCAACAAAAAGTATTGGAATTTGCGTTATAAAGATCCCCAAAAACGGACACCCTGGAATTTGAGCAGAAATATGTACAGAAAATATGTAGATTTCACAATGATTTCTTCCTATTCACTTTAGCAACAAAAAAGAACGGCTATTTGGGGTATACAGAAGTACAAGAACTGACACCATAGGATTGAAGCAGAAATCAGCACACAAAGTATGTGGATTTCACAATGATTTCTTCATATTCACTTCAGCAACACATTCAGATCCTCCAAAACAGACACACAAAAATCACAACAGCACAGTAGAAGCAGCTGTACGTTACAGACAGCACATGAGATTAGAAAATGGCTGCCTCTTTTATAGTCTTTGTGACATCACATAAGCCTGCCGGTCACTGATAGGCTGCACATGTGATCGAGGATGTTCCTTTCTCCTTCCCAGAGTTCTCTGCCCCATGTAACAGGAGAAAAAAAACCCTTTGTTTCCACGAATCACCGTAAACTTCGGCTTCGCGACTAATCAAATTTTCCTGAAATTCTAACAGAAGTTAGAATCGTTAGAATCGATTCGCCCATCTCTAATTGCAATGTATCTTAAGTTTTTCCCTATGTGATACATGTGATGAGTTGCCTGTTTAGTCTCACTTTTGAGTCTTTTTGTGGTGTGCGAATTAGTTTACCAAAATAAGCCTGGGTCTAGCATGCTCTGTTTTGGGTCTTATTGGGGCGCAAGAATGGGACAATTCCAAGCCCAAAAGTCGCACATGTTGAACAAACATCTGGGTTACAAATATAAATACAGCCCACTACACTGAATCCTTGAGGCAGCTAACTTTGGTTCGCTGCTTAATTCTGCACCTAAAAAGTAGCAAACTGCAAAAAGTCACACAAAAAAGAAAAAGGAAGCAATAGGAGTGATACATGTCCCCCAATGTGTTATTTAGGTATCCTGAGTATATTTAAGAATCTTGTCTTTGTGGGAATACCCCTTTAAGACATGAAAATTATTAAAGGGGTTTTCTATGAATATGGAAAACCCCCAAGGAGCCAGGTAAGACAAAAAGAAACAAATATTTCCAGGTTCCCACTCCAGTTCCAAGTTCCTTAGCGAGGTAAGTATATTTTCTTTTTCCACCCAGGCAATAGTCCCCTGGGGACTACGATGATGAAAAACTCCTTTAACCCTTTAACGCCAAAGCCACTTTTCACCTTCCTGACACGGCCCATTTTTTCTGCCCTGTATCACTATTAGTGGTTATATCTTCGGAATGCTTTAACATATCCAAGTGATTTTGAAATCGTTTTCTCATGACACTTAGTACTTCATGTTAGTTGAAAGATTTTGGTGGTATGTGTTGAGTTTATTTATGAGAAAATCAGATATTTGGTGAAAATTTGGAAAAATTAGCAATTTTTGAAATTCTAAATGTTCTTCTTTTTCCACACTTAGTCATAACAGGGAAAAAACATAATAACTAACATTTACCGAATGTCTACTTTATGTAGACATGGTTTTTTACGCATTCTCTCATTTTTATAGGCGGTTATGGGGCTTTGTAATCAATCGTAATCAATCGCTGCACCATCTCCCAGCTGCTGTGTATGAGCCATTCAGCCAGGTTGATAAATCCTGTTTGTTTGTTCAGGAAGCTCAGTGTAATGTGTTTATGAATGGCAGCCAGTCTGCACCCAGCTTTCCCAAGATCCTACATTTTATAATTGTTTTTGGAGCAAAATCTCTCAGAACAGGGATTAAACAAGATATGTTTCTGCATCAGTGTAGCTACAGCATTCTCAAGGTATGTTTGGTTCATATTGCATAATAACAAATGGTAGATTTCCTTTAAGCTTCCAATGTAAATACATTTTGTGTCACACATTTGTTGATGCTCTTTATTCCTATACATAAGTCCTCCTGACACCTTTTTCAATGCACGAAGGCACCCTTATCCTACACCAAACTGAAGGACGTCTTTTTTTTTGTGAGATTTTGGTTATTGAAATGTTATTTTATGGCACAAATACCTTCCTGCTTTCTTACCTCATAGCATTCTTCATCTCCTGCTATCATGCCCACAGATTGAATAAATGGACGTCCAGGGTTATCTACACCAGGCTGAATACATTCATCAAGGGTATAGCCATTAGGAGTGGACTTGTTACAGAGCTTGGCGTAGATGGCAGGAGTCAGGTTACTTGCCATAGAACTATAGTGTTTCCGAAGGTCTGGGTACTCTGCACTATAGGAAAAAGGAAAATGTAACTAATACAGGATAGTAATTGACCCCATTTATAACAAGATGTTGGTAATAATGCCAGATGAAAACAGTATCAGAGGAAGCTATCTTGTTTCTAAGGGACAACATGGCTACATTTATGAGAAATTACTTTCACATAGAAACATTTTTTTAAATAACATCCAATTGAAGAAATGTTTACATATGGCAGATGAATTCAATTAAATGTGAATGCCCAGATGGGAACAACCCTTTAAGTTAGCTGAAGAAAAAATTTTCAAATCAAAGTGCTATTAGTTTTCCTAAATCACCACTACTCAGTGCCCAATCAGCTGCATGATTCTTTTTTGTTTTGTTTTATATCATCTTAGGCAGTGGTGGCGAACCTATGGCATGGGTGCCAGAGTTGGCACTCAGGGCCCTTTCTGTGGGCACTCGGGCCATCGACCCCAGGACAGAGTTCACCAAACAAGACCAAATCCACTGAATCTTCCTGCAGTCCAATAGATGCTGCTCTCAGCATATTTTAAAGCGACACTTCATTGACTGTTTGGAACTGCAGGAAAAGTGAAAAGATGTTGACAGAGGTTCACTATCTTTGGAGGTCTTCCTGCTGGACCCACCATTCTTCCTGTACAGAGAGACTCTGGAGAGAAGCTACAATGATAACCTGAATTTGCCCTCCTTCTTTCAACTGATTTGGTTGCCTCAGGGGCTGATACGATTGAAAGATGTGGAAGAACAGGTAGCAATAAGTTACTGCTTAAAATGCCATGTTGGCACTTCATGGTAAATAAGTGGATTTTGGTTGTAGTTTGGGCACTATCACTGATCTAAGGCATATAATAACAAAGGCTTTCTCAGGTGCCTTAGTAAGTACTTTTATTCCATTTATAGCATACAGGACCACCTGCCCCCTCCCTCACTCATAGTATAAAGGACCACCTGCTCACTCCTCCATTTACAGTATACAGAACCATATGCCCTTAACACAATCACAGTACAGATGTAGTCTGTATCTTTGTTTCCTTTTATGTCTGTTTCAGGCTTCCATATGAGTCTGATGAGAGTCTCCTGTAGCTGAAATGATCGTGGAGAAGCAAGTGAATGTAATTTTAATCCATGGGGTAAATATTTGAATATGATATTAAAAAAAGATCATGATAAACTTAAAATTTTCTTTATATTACATATATTTGTATTAGTTTCAAAACTATAATACATATGTAAATTGCATATATAATATAGGAAGTCCCCAGGTTATGTAAAAGACAGGTTTGTTCTTAAGTTGAATTTGTATGTAAGTCTGAACTGTATACTTTATAATTGTAACCCCAGTCAAAAATTTTTGGGCCTCTATGACTATTGGATTTTTAAAAATGTTGGGTTTTCATAAGAACCAGGATTAACAAAAAATCTTAATTGCAGACACCTTTAATAACTGTTATAGCTGTTTATTATAGTTTAAGGCTAAAGTACAGTAAATGACCAAAATCCAGGGGTCCATTTGTAACTAGGGGTTGTCTGTAAGTTGGGTGTTCTTAAGTAGGGGACTGTATATATATATATATATACTAGCTGTAGCCCCCGACATTGCCTGGGATAGTAAATAACTGCTCTTAGCTATAAGAAAATACAATGGGCTAACAAAAAATATTTTATATCTATCTATTTCTCTGTTTGTCTCGGTCTCTCTTTTTGTCCCTCAGTATGACACTGTAGGGTTTATTTACTAAGGGTCGCGGATCGCACTTTCGTCAGACTGTTCGGATACGGAATATGCGCAGCTTTGACATGTATTTAACAGGTGTCTGTGCTGGGACTGTGACGCACGTGATCGAATTGTGGCGCAGCTGCGATGGCTTTCATGCGACAGAAATTAGGGGGGCGGGCCATCGGACGATCCGACTGATTTGGACTGAGCGCAGGATTTAAGATTTAAATTGTGTCGCAAGCCAATGCACTTACATGCACCAGGGAGAAGAAGGTGAACTCCGGCAGACCTGAGCAGGGAAGCGACACATGAAGGACAACGGGCGCACGATCTTAGTGAATCGCGGCAGAGTGCATCATAATAGGACAATGTACTTTCTGTGAACTCCAAGGGACGGGTAAGTTAATGTGCCCCTGTATGTCTGTCTCCGTCTGTCTATCTCTATCTCTCTCCCTCTCTCTGGCTCTCTCTGTTGCTCTGTATGTCTTTCTCTTTGGGGCTAATTTACTAAGGGTCCAAATGCAGCACTTTCATCAGGTTTCCCGAACACGACGGACAACCCGACGGATTCGGACAAACCGCAGAATATAAAAATGGATTTGTGTCGCAAGATCAAGCACTCGCATGCACCAGGAAGAAGCAGGTGAACTCTGGCGGACCTCGTGACAGCAGCGACACATGCAGGAACTTGGATGCACGATCTTAGTGAATCGCGCGGGTAAGTAAATCTGCCCCTTTGCCTGTCTCTTTGTCTCTTCTCTAAATCAAATATACTCAGTTAGCCTCAAAAAAGGTATTGTTTGATTTATTTACTCTCTTTCTGCTCTCTATCGCTAACATGGTACAAATCTACTCTCTGTCTCTATCCATATAGAGTAGGGGACAAGAGTCATAGAGGGGGACACTGTCCGGCTAATGTATGTGTGTATGCGTTTGTTTAATATAACCAATGAGTATAAGACAGCTTACGTGTGAAGTAATATGACTACAGAAAGAGACAGAGAGAGAAAGAGACAGAGGGTGAGACAGAGGGTGAGACAGAGAGTGAGACGGAGGGACAGAGAAATAGAGATGTATAGACATAGATTATGTCTGGATAGACTTAGAGATAGCAGATAGAGAGATATAGTGATACATACATAGATATAAAATATGTTTTGTTAACCCATTCTATTTTGCTGTAGCTAAGAGCAGTTATTTTCTATCCCAGGCAACACCGGGGGCTTCCCCCCTCACTTTCAAAAATACACTTATTAACCACCATCAACAAGAGCCATTGGGCAGATCTATTATTCTAGCTGCTCTAGTTTTTTGTCCTACTTTGCACTGAAAAGAATGTCTTTGGAGCTTACACGTGTGTTTATACAGTGTCTGCGCCAGTTTTGTGTCACAACAAAACTGTGTCCGACAAGACAGAAAAATTTTTATTAGGAGTTTGTTATACATTAAATACAGCTACTTGACAGAATTGCAGACTCAATGCCAGTATTCGTTAATCTGCCACGCCTGAACATTTGAGAGGCAAACCGCACTTAGTGCAGATTGCCTCCGTTTTGATAAATCTTGGCCAATGTCTGTTGACTCCTGTGGCAGTAGGCAATAAATCACAGCACAGCTTCGATTTTGCCACAGGTCATTAATATGATCTCTAAGCTCTAATTGCAATGAGTATAAGATGCTTATGTGTGAGGTATTACATGGTAATATGACAGACAGATAAATAAAGATGTATACAGCTAGATAGAGACAATTAGAAATAGATAGATGTAAATAGAAAAACAAAAGAAATATCCAGAGCAGCAGAGAAGATATCAGAATGTGGGTGCCCCCGAAAAGAACCTGGCAAGATTCTATGCAAAATAAAGAAGAAAAATAAATAGATTTAGAAATAGATATATAAAAAAGTTTCAAAGAAGGGGAAGCACTCCGATTGTGATAAAAAAAAAGGTGGATCTTTTATTTAATAGTGATGTTTCGTTGACAAAAAAAACCCCTTTGAAGCAGAGACAGATATAGATAGATATAAAATATTTTTTGTTAACTATTTTGTTATAGCTAAGAACAGTTTTTTATTATCCTGGGCGACAGTATATATATTGCACTTTACAATGCACAAACAGTAAATAAATAAATAAAGGTCTTGCAGTTACCTTGGTGGGTAGAGTCTCCTAGTTTTTTGTGTATCAGCACTGATGACATCTCTGCTAATAAGGTACCCAGCAGCCAGTGACCCAGCACCAGCCATTGCCAGAAGTCCAGCTGATTTCCTGGAAAATAGAGCTCTTGAGAAGGTACTGGCCATTTTTGCAGTCTTGTAGCTTTAGGAGTGTGATGGAAGAACCGACCAAGATGATCTGCAGAAACACCAAGGACAAGAGATGTAGGGTACATGCAGGGCAAGGACGAGGCATTCTTTGGTGCCCTGTGCAGATCAGAACATGGCGCCCCCCCCAATAAGTTTTTGCACCATTACAATGCCACCATAACCAACCCACAGGAATATTGAATACATAATACAACATTGTTTGTGTGGCTCATGTATTTCTATGGGCTCTTGCACACAGCTGTGGTTTCCTGAGCACTGCACACAAGCCAAATGTTTGAATCACAAAACTCAGCATTATGTAAGATAATTATTATGAATATTCTTTGAAGTTCAGAGATGGCGTGGCAAAGAAATTACCACTTTCAAAGTTATGGTTTAGTGATATTTTATAGAAAAAAAATGAAAATCACTTGGAATACAATACGAATTAAACAAACAACCTTTTCTACTACAACTGCAACAAACAATAACCAGTTTTACTAAATACAGTTCACTTTGAGTCACAACCATTGAACCTTATAAATAACTTCAATAAATTTCACCTTACATTATGTGCTTCACGTTCCTGGCACTAGTGTCCATTCATCCTCATATTAAAACTACATTGCACACTTATCATCAACATACATATAGATTCTTGGCACTAGCCAATAAGTCCCTTAAATAACATATGTTGTTCTCATGATGTGCATTTCTCATTGGGAGTTCCATGGTACCAGTCACATCTCTCTGTAACTGCGTTTGTAGAGACTGAGACTTTCCATATTGATAATTAAAGAGTTAATGGTGGATTAAACTCCTTGGATTGTTACCTTTTAGGAATAATTTTACCAGATGTCTGTACACGAAAATAGAGATAAACAGTTTTTCATTTGATTAATATGAGAGCACGTTAATGTGACGTTCCCCCTGGGCCCCATTGTTTTCATCATATATGTAAAAGGACAAGCCTTATCTACTATAGTACCTGGGTGTAAATGAGTGTTCCTTTTTACCAAAGTCTCTGATCACAACCAGGTCTGCAACATTGTATTCAAAGGGTTTCGCCTTCTTATCAAAATATTTTTTATTTGACCAATGTTTCAAGTCACAAATTCTGTATGTGATCAGACATATTTTTAACCCATGTCTCATGTAATGCCATTTGACATGGCTAATGGCATTCACATATGTTGTGGTCTCCTTATTAGCTTTTAAAGGACACCTGTCTTCAGGTCTCAGTCACTTGTCCTGTCACCTCTACCTGTTGGAGCAGCTCACAAGGATCCCATACCAGCCTTTATCTAGTTATTTCATACATTATTCATTGTAAAATCATCTATTCTTTATCATGTAAATGAGGCTGGTCACATGGTCAGAGGCAGTGATGTCACCCCTGTTACCCCTCCCCTCTCCTCCTCCTGCTCATGTCTGTGTGTAATGTTTAGTAAAGCATTGCTAGTGTGTGTGCTGCATCTGCTGACATGCTGCATCCTCCTAATATACATGTGAGAGACACAGACATCAGCTACACATGAATCTGAAATGTTCTGCTATAATATGGCTGCCTGGAGCTGCTGTATCTCTCTTATACACACACAGGCTGCAGGGGGCGCCAGCACCAGGAAGCACATCATTATACAGCCTCACATCATTATACAGGCTGTCAGTCAAGCACTGGGGGTGTGGCTGTGCCTCCCACTCATGAATAGAGTGGACAGCTTGAATATGCTAATGCTTCATTGGACATTTCACAGGTCATTTGCATACAGCTTTAGGACCTCATTGCTTAGGTTTACAGGCATGTAGAGGGACAATGAAGGGATAGAGGCAATGCTCTCTAATGGCAGTTTATGAAAATATATTTAGTTTAGGGGGGTTATTTTGCATGACGGGTTCTCTTTAAGTTATTGCCTGATATGCACTAATATCTATGGTTGAGTGAGGGATTGACCATATCACCATCAGATATAAGGGTGACACTTGCTTGGCTTCTCTGAAATGAACTTAGCGTTGTTTTAAAAGTGTGATTTTCCCTTTCAACAGCCCAGGGCGTCCAGTTCGTACATGCACACAGAAGCTAAGTACCCCACTACTTTGTACCTTTTCAGTCTGATTTTTTGTACAAAATGCTGCCCCATGGGTTACACGCAATATGATGATATCCAGTAGCATACTATATATATCAGGGTAGTTGCAATATAGTTTCTGGAGTGATTTCTGCTCCTATCCCAGGGTGTCCATTTTGGGGGATCTGTATACCCCAAACAGCAATTCTTTTATGAAGTGAAGAGGAAGAAATCTGTGTAAAATCCAGATAGTTTCTGTAGTGATTTCTGCTCCAATCCCAGGGTGTCCGTTTTTGGGGATCTGTATACCCCAAATAGCAATTCTTTTATGAAGTGAAGAGGAAGAAATCTGTGTAAAAACAAGAAACATTCTGTAGTGAT
The DNA here is from genome assembly GCA_019512145.1 of Engystomops pustulosus. Taxonomy (NCBI): domain Eukaryota; kingdom Metazoa; phylum Chordata; class Amphibia; order Anura; family Leptodactylidae; genus Engystomops; species Engystomops pustulosus. The sequence goes on along the minus strand of CM033644.1, from coordinate 48,641,962 downwards.
TTCTGCTCCAATCCCAGCGAGTCTGTTTGGGGGATCTGTATATTCATACCATGAGTAAGGCTTAAGTAATAGCCGAAACGTGTAGGTGTTTGGACCTACTGTACACCATGTACAATTTTTAATGGAAAGGAAAGAATCATTATTTTGTCTGGATGTGCTATTGAACTCTTCTTTTTTTTGGATCCTGTATGCATAAAGCCAGCTATACGTGTGCACTCCAGCCATAGGAGCCTCCACCACCTCAGGACAAGCCAGGGTATGTGAAAACTTTCTTTTTCTTTGTTAAAATCCACATAGTTGGTGGAAGCGTAACGGCATGACGTAGTACGCAAGTCATGCCGCATGGCTCCCCTCGTCTGCTGTCTCCGCGGCAACCAGCGCAAGGAGGAAAGATCGCTGCGACACAAACGCCGTAACCCTCCCGCATGCAGGAGATGCCCCTCCGTCAGAAGGATGGCTGCACTAGAGGGTGGATGCCTCTAGTATAAGGGGTAGGACCCGACAGTGGAGCCACGGAGGTCGGGGGAGCGACGCGACCCGACTGTGGAGAGGGGGGCCGAGGGTCCGTCATTTAATCAGTAAGGAGCTGCAGTGGCCACACCGATAACAGGAGGTGGAGGCAGTCAGTGGAGGACGCGGGAGGGCGTTTGGATCCAGCGGTTGTCTGCGACACGGCGGGGGTCCGCTCCAACGCTGCGTGGCTGCTGGCCAGCCTTGAAGCCTGTCCTGGAGGATTAATATTACCTGTAGAAGCCCGTTATTCTGGAAGCCGGTAGAAGATGCAGGATTGGTGAGATAAACCCATTTACTACCCTAGCTGGAAAGGTGGTAAACTAACTTTGTTCTAACTGCTGGCTTGACACTCAGCTTAATAACTATTAAGATCTTTGCCCGCCATTATTGCGTTTACCAACTAACAGTGTGCTAACAGTCTGTTAGTATATAGATAAGGCTATCTTTGAGTTCAAGCCGAGATGTGGATAACCGTGTCTTGCCACTACTAACTGCTATTACCACCTATATTATTACTAACATTATTATTACTAACTGGATGTTGGACTAAGGAGGACCCTATCTTGAAGGAGAGGCGAGAAACTTTCCCTAACTCCTATTAATTGACCGCTACTAACATTGCCTCTACTAACTAATTCCTTGCCAGTCAGTGGGGGGAAAAAAGTGTGGTAGCTGAGGAACTTTATTAAAAGATCGGATGGAAAACAGTGTTTTATTGCTTAAAATTCCAACTTGGCCCTATGTAATTGACTACTCTCTACGTTACATTAGACTTATATGGTCGTATCTCACTTCTCTGCTTTTATAACATTTCTGTTGACCTAGAGGTAACGGTATGCTGATTAATCAATAGGTTATTTATCTGTGATATATTAAGAACTGGTAACGGGTAAACTGGTGGTTGGGTACATATACCGTTACGAGTAGTGGAGGAGGGCCAAGAGAGTGGGAAACTGGAAAAATGGGACCTATAAATGCAGCAAGGAAATCTTTGGGCTCCCCGAAAGAAAAAGGTAGTGGCAAGGGTGAGAATTCAGCCAAATTGGATAAACTATGGAAGACCCCCCCCCCAGTGAAAACAAGGGCGAGGCCCACTGTACAAAAAAGTGAACTTCAAGAGGCGAAAAATAAACTTCAAGGGTCTAGATACTCCCCGTTAGAGGGAGAGGAACAATTAGAAGAGGATTCAGGGGAAGGGGGGGAAAATCCAATGTTAAAAGAAATTTTAGTGTCTATCAAGTCATGCAATGCAGCGATAGTTGAATTAACTGACCAAGTCGGAGGTTTTAGAAACGAGATGTCGTTGCTAAGGGAAGATTTAAACAAAGTTAGGGATAGACAGAAGACCACGGAAGAAAAGGTGCAAAAGTTGGAGAAAGAAATGGGCTCAGTTAAAAAAATAACTAATGATCTCAGTCACCACAATGAAAAACTAAAAGATAAAATAGCGGAACTAGAGGATCGATCTAGAAGATCCAATATTAGAATTGTTGGGGTACCAGAGAAGGCTGAAGGTCCAAACCCGGTTAATTTTGTGAAAGATTGGTTGGTGAAGATTATTGGGAAGGAACACCTATTGGAAAACTTTGATATAGAACGAGCACATAGGATCCCTGGTACCCCGCATATACCTGGTAACTCTCCCCGAACATTAATCTGTAAAACGGTCCTATCCAGGTACCGGGATACCATTTTAAGGAGAGCCCTTGAGTTAAAGGATTTGACAATTGAGGAGTCAAAAGTGGCTCTTTACCCTGATTTTTCTAGGGATACTCTACAAAAAAGGAAGAGTTTTGTGGAAGTAAAAAAGAGGTTAAGGGATAAGGGTATCCTCTACTCGCTGATCTTCCCAGCAAAATTGAAAGTCATTCATCTGGGCCAATCCCAATTTTTTAGTTCTCCAGAACAAATCTCTGAATGGATGGATTTGAAGGGATTGTAAACAAAAATAAATGATCAAATAAATAAATAAAATATGGGTAAAGATGGTTGCGGTGGGGACAGTTGGGGCGGGGGGAGATAGGTGGCTTTAGTAGGTAGAGTTCTATATGTTTATGGGACAGGTTGTGGGTATTGGGGGGGGGGATTCCCTGTGCTGGAGCCAAAAATGGGGTTGTTTCTCTTTTTTTCTCTCTGAAAATTAAACTCCGTGGTTTTTGAATACGATATGTGCTATACAATGGGAACAAGGTTGATAGCATGGAATGTCAGAGGAATGAAAGACCGTACTAAACGCCGTATAATATTTGACTATTGGAAAACAATTACCAGCTATTGTTATTTTAGTGGAAACCTATTTGGGAAATGAGTGTATGCAGTTTATTAAAAGGAGCTGGGTGGGTCAGTCGTATAGTGTGGTCTTTTCACCCTATGCGAGAGGAGTTTCCATTTTGTTACATAGAACTATCGATTTTAAGTTATTGGAGCTCGAAATGTGTGATAGCAGGGGTGTATATACCTCCTCCGTTCTGTTATGATGTCCTGCGAAAATTAGTACAGTTCATATCCAAGGTAGGAGAATGCCGGTATGGGCTATGGGGGATTTTAATTCTGTTTTTTCAAACACTAAAGACCGAATAGGCAAAAATAAACTAACCCAAATGAGTCTGATGGAAACCGGTCTTTATAAATTCTGCAAGGAAGTGGGTCTTATAGATGTGTGGCGGAAATTGAAGGGAGATGTGCCTGCATATTCTTGTTACAACCGTACTTATAATTCCTTCTCTAGAATTGACTTAGCATTGGCAAATGAGTTAGCAATTGTGGATACGGTAAAGATGCGCTATGATAATCGTATAATTTCAGATCACTCACCTGTAGTTATTGAACTTTCGAGGAACAACAGAAAGGGAATAAGATACTGGAAATGTAATCCACACTGGCTGGCACTAATATCAAATGAGGACAAGATTAAGAAGGAGCTGGAGTGGTTTATTGAGGCGAACGGTGAGGCAAAAGATATGGGCCTGTTTTGGGACACATTGAAATCCTTCTTAAGAGGAATACTTAATACAGAAATTATCCATATGCGCAAACAATTTATGAGGCAGGAAAAGGAGTTGAAGGAGGCAGTGCAACAAAGAGAAAGAGAAGTACAGATTAATAGAACCCAGTATACTTTGGACAAGTATAACAGAGCCCAGGAAGAGTATAATAACTACCTGACTAATAAGACAATTTACAAACAATTCTTTTTAGATCTGAAAGGACATTGTGAAAGTGGGATTCCTGCTAAGGGGCTTATACAAAAGATCAAGAAACAACAAGAGTTAACTAGAATTAAAGCTATTAAAGATAGGGATGGGAAAGTAGTAACAAAGGAAGATGATATGAAGGAAATCTTCCTGCAGGCTTATAAAAATATTTATACCTCTGATCTGGATGCCTCTGTACAGGAGATTAAGGAATACTTGGGGAAACTACATCTACCAGAGATAAGATTAGAAGGGAGGAATACCCTATCGAACCCAATAACAACCTTGGAACTGGAGGAGACTATAGCCTCCTGCAAAGGCAAGGTTTCCCCGGGACTAGATGGGTTACCATTGGAGGTTTATAAAAGATTTGGGAATATTCTCTTACCAGTTTTAGTTAAAGTTTGGGAAAAAGCACAGGAGGCAGAGATGCTACCAGAATCATGGTATGAGGCTATAATAGTATTAATTCATAAAAAAAAACAAAGATTCACTTGATGCTGACTCATATCGGCCCATTTCAGTGTTAAATGCCAATGCCAAAGTGATGGCCAAACTTCTGGCTAACCGTCTAAAGAGGTGGGCCCCCGCTCTTATCCATGAGGACCAGAGCGGGTTCATTATGGGGCGGAATATTACCGTATATACTCGAGTATAAGCCGACCCGAGTATAAGCCGAGACCCCTCATTTTACCACCAAAAACTGGGAAAACCTATTGACTCGAGTATAAGCCGAGGGTGTAGTATACAGCCAGTCCCCCTGTAGTATACAGCCAGTCCCAATGAAGTATACAGCCAGTCCCAATGTAGTATACAGCCAGTCCCAATGTAGTATACAGCCAGTCTCCATGTTGTATACAGCCAGCCCCCATGTTGTATACAGCCAGCCCCCATGTTGTATACAGCCAGTCCCCAAGAGGTATACAGCCAGTCCCCAAGAGGTATACAGCCTGCCCCCATAAAATATACAGCCTGCCCCCATAAGGTATATAGCCTGCCCCCAAAAGGTATACAGCCTGCCCCCAAAAGGTATACAGCCTGCCCCTATAAAGTATACAGCCTGCCCCTATAAAGTATGACTTTGGTCAGCTTTTTGTTTATAATTTTATGTGATGGTTTACTCTGGTGTTTCTTTCTTTTAACAGTAGTATTAAAAGTTATGTTTTATATGCCCTCACCTATTTATATGTGTATAAGATTGGGATGGTGAACCCAGTGGCCTTCTTTATTGCATCTTGCAGTATATGATAATAGACTTGTATTTAGATTTATTTGATTAATATGAGAGCACGTTAATGTGACGTTCCCCCTGGGCCCCATTGTTTTCATCATATATGTAAAAGGACAACTCTTATCTACAATACTACCTTGGAGTAAATGAGTGTTCCTTTTTACCAAAGTCTCTGATCACAACCAGGTCTGCAACATTGTATTCAAAGGGTTTCACCTTCTTATCAAAATATTTTTTATTTGAGCAATGTTTCAAGTGACAAATTCTGTATGTGATCAGGCATATTTTTAACCCATGTCTCATGTAATGCCATTTGACATGGCTAATGGCATTCACAAATGTTGTGGTCTCCTTAGCTTTTAAGTTATTGCCTGATACGCACTAATATCTATGGTTGAGTGGGGTATTGACCATATCACCATCAGACATAAGTGTGGCACTTGCTTGGCTTCTCTGAACAGAACTTAACGTTGTTTTAAAAGTGTGATTTTCCCTTTCAACAGTTCTGGGCGTCCAGTTCGTTCATGCACACAGAAGCTAAGTACCCCACTACTTTGTACCTTTTCAGTCTATTTTTTGCACAAAATGCTGCCCCGTGGGGGAATGCTCCTATATGTATTAAGATGCTACTAGAGGCTAAGGTTTACATGCAATATGATGATATCCAGTAGGATACTATATATATCAGGATAGTTGCAATATAGTTTCTGGAGTGATTTCTGCTCCTATCCCAGGGTGTCCATTTTACTTTATACCCAAATAGCAGTTCTTTTTGTTGCTGAAGTGAAAAGAAAGAAATCTGTGTAAAATCCACATAGTGTCTGGAGTGATTTCTGCTCCAATCCCAGGGTGTCCGTTTTGGGGGATCTATATACCCCAAAAAAGCAATTCTTTTTTGTTGCTGAAGTGAATAGGAAGAAATCTATGTAAAATCCACATAGTTTCTGGAGTGATTTCTGCTCCAATCCCAGGGTGTCCGTTTTTGGGGATCTGTATACACCAAATTGTAATTTTTTTGTTGCTGAAGTAACTAGGAAGAAATCTGTGTAAAAAACACATAGTTTCTGTAGTGATTTCTGCTCCAATCCCAGGGTGTCCATTTTGGGGGATCTGTATACCCCAAAAAACAATTCTTTTTTGTTACTGAAGTAAATAGATAGAAGTCTGTGTAAAATCCACAAAGTTTCTGTAGTGATTTCTGCTCCAATCCCAGGGTGTCTGTTTTGGGGAATCTGTATACCCCAAATAGCAGTTCTTTTTGTTGCTGAAGTGAATAGGAAGAAATCTGTGTAAAAAGCACAAAGTTTCTGTAGTGATTTCTGCTCCAATCTTAGCGTGTCTGTTTGGGGATCTGTATATTCATACCACGAGTAAGGCTTAAGTAATAGCCGAAATGTGTAGGTGTTTGGACCTACTGTACACCATGTACAATTTTTAATGATGACAAAATAAAGGAAAGAATCATTATTTTGTCTGGATGTGCTATGGAACTCTTCTTTTTTTGGATCCTGTATGCATAAAGCCTATACATGTGCACTCCAGCCATAGGAGCCTCGACCCCCTCAGGACAAGCCAGGGTATGTGAAAACTTTCCTTTTCTTTGTTAAAATCCACATAGTTTCTACAGTGATTTCTGCTCCTAACCCATGGTGTTCATTTTGTGGGATCTGTATACCCCAAATAGCAGTTCTTTTTGTTTCTGAAGTGAATAGGAAGAAAGCTTTGTAAAATCCATATATTTTCTGTAGAACTTTCTGCTCCTATTCCAGGATGTCAGTTCTTGTGCTTCTGTAGTTAGATAAAGTAGTTGATTAACCAATATGTCAGACAGAGAGGTGGCAGGGGGAGCAAGCACAGGTTGCAGCACAGTAAGGGGACTTTGCGGAAGGGGTGACTCTGTGAGGCCAGAACTGCCGTTGTCATCTAGTGGCAGTGTGTTGATAACGATAACCCAAAGGTTGACAATTGGTTGACCAGGTCATTCACTTCCTCCCAAATGACATCTGACAACCCCAGCCCAGAGTCCGTGGGTTCGTCAGATGCAACCCTTAGTTGGCATGGCCCAGGAGCAGGTCAGCGGCGCTCACCTGGCCTCAACCAACCTCTGTCCTGTTCATTTCCCTCAGCCAGGGATCTACTAGGTGGTCGGGGCTCAGCACCACTATAAAGCGAGGAGGATTTCTTTGAGGACAGTCAGCAGCTGCTTGGCAGTGAAGAGGTGGGGCAGACATACGTTGCTTTGTGCAATAGGCGGGAAAGTAGAGATGTGGGGAGTGGCACGGAAGGTTATGTTCCACTTGCAAGTAGTCGGGCTCTGCATATTGAGACCGTTGAGGAGAATAGCAGTGACAGGGAAACACAAATCAATGATGATGTAGCCGATCGAAGCCAGGGATTCATCATCATCATCATCGTCAGGAGAATAGGGTATCAGCTTGAGCGTCAGGCAGCAAAGCAGGCAACAAGTTGCTACTGTGGCCATGAGTCAGCAGGGTGGCAGCAGTGCGAGGACGGGAGCCAAACGGCTGCGGTGTAAAAACCCCGCTTCGCAGGTCCAAGTAAGCAGTGGCACAAGGGCTCAACGAGGCAGCGGCATTAGTAGTCACTCTGTGCTGAGTGTTGGCAGTAAAATCACCACCTCGGCAGTGTGGCAGTTTTTTGTTAAGACACCAGATGAGCCGAGTGTGTGTATATGTAGAATCTGCGGGCAGAAAGTGAAGCGTGGCCAGGGAGCTAACGTTGGCACCACGGCCCTGTGTCAGCACATGTAGCGTCACCATCCAATGTCCTGGGAGAAACGTGGAACAGATGTGGAGGTCCATTCTGCCACCACAGTAACAGCAGCAGCACCTAGTGGCACACATGTCATTTCAGCCAGTCATGGCTCCAGCACCTCTGCCAAAGGGAGCTGTTTGTCTTTGACATCATCTCCCGGTCCAGATGCTCCTCGCTACGCATGGCGCCAGCAGTCGCTAAAAGAGGCGATTACAAAGAGACAGCTGTAATCCAGCCTTCCTAAGTTGCAGAAGCTGACCATGCTCCTGTCCAAGTTTTTGGTACTGCAGTCCCTCCCTTTCCAAGTCGTGGACTCTGCACCCTTCAGAGAACCATGGTGGAGAGTTACAAGGCAAAATTTCTTTACCAAAAAGGCAGTGCCAGCCCTTCTCAAATATGTAGAACAGAAGGTGGGCCAGTCCTTGAACTTATCATTTTCTTCCAATTTGCACGGCAGTGCGGACGTGTGGAGCTGTAACTATGGTCAGGGCCAGAACATGTCCTTTACGGCCCACTGGGGGGAATGTGCTTCCCATCCACCAACACCAACAACTTGAACATGAGACGTTTTACCTCCACGTTGTCAAACTGCTGCTCCAGCGCCAGTGTCCATCTCCTCCTTCTCCACCACCACCTCAGCCTCCACAAGTCTAAGTGCTGATGCATCATAACACATGTGCAGGACACATCGGTGTCACGCATTTCTATACCTGGTTTGCCTGGGCGAACGAAGTCATACAGGGGAGGAACTACTCCACGTCATGCAAGAAGAAATCAATCTGTGGCTTTCTCCGCAACAACTGCAAATCGGAACCATGGTGACAGACAATCGGAGGAACATGGTGTCTCCGCTGCACCAAGGAGGGATGGTCCATGCACCCTGCATGGCGCATGTGTTCAATGTGGTTATCAACAGGTTCCTCAAGTCTTCCACCCATCTGCAAGACATTCTAAAAATGGCCAGGAAACTATGCGTGCACTTCAACCATTCTTACAAAGCCAAGCACACCCTCGTCATTCCACTGGAACTAATGCTGCAAAATCTGTCTGGCCAGGGCACTGGAGAAGTGGCGACTACATCTCATGGCCACATGAGTCCGGTGGGGGCTGCACTAGAGGAGGAGGACATTGGATCACAAGCAGAGTTTGGTTAAATCAGTTGTTTTTCCACTCAGGTGACAAGAGAGGTGGAGCAGGAGTATCCGTAGGAGATAAAAGACGAGGTAGATGACCCAGAAGCACCGTGGCAGTATACAGTGGAGATGGACGCCTGGAGTCCCTTAGAGTCACTTGCGCAGATGGTCCGGTGCATGCTGCTTTGCCTAACTAGTGACAGTCGAATAGTGAACATCCGGCTAATGGATGACTTTTGGCTCTCCACCCTCTTGGACCCTCGCTACCAGTCAAAAATGGATGACTTTTTTTCCAGCTGCCGAGAGGGAGGAACAACTGGCGTACTATAGAGAATTACTGAAAAAACAAGTTGGTCGCTGCCTATGTGCGCCATTGTCCATCCTCAGTCAGGTCTGACCAGGGGATTCCTGTCAGTCATCGCTCACGTACTACTGCCACGACTGCTGTGGGGAGGTGGGGGGTTAGGAGCAGTAGCAGCTCCATCAGCAGCAGCTTAAGTCTGGAGTCCTTAATGAGCAGCTTCCTTCACCCACCTAGTGAGGAGGGTAGCCACCAGCAGCAGCAGCAGAACATGGAGCAGACCCTGCACCAGCAGATGGTGGCCAACTTGGACAGCACTCTACCACCCCAGGTATGGGGTTCCCCTGGACTACTGGGCAGCCAAACTTGATGCGTGGCCTCAACTTGCGGAGTTTGCAGTAGAGAAGCTGTCCTGCCCGGCCAGTAGTATGGCATCAGAGTGGGTGTTCATTGCGGCGGGGGCCATCGTTACCCCAAGGAGAACCTGCTTGTTCACCCATAATGTGGAGAGACAGACCTTTGACAAGATGAATTAGGCGTGGATCGGCCAGGATTTCAACACACCAATGCCTTATGCATCAGATTAGCTCAGCCATGACGCCTCTCCCAAATGTTGAGAAATGAGTCTAGATTGTAACTACCTGCCTCAGCCACTATTCTGATGCTGCCACCCGCCTGATGCCACACATCTGCTTCCAGTTGCTCCATCTGCATCCCAACATGTTTACCAGAGAAAGGAATTGTCACCCACCTCCACACTCATTGTGCCACTTTCTGACCTTCTGCTACTGCTGCTGGCACCTCCACACATTTTGTCATTGTGCCACCATGTGGCCTCATGCTGCTGCTACTGCTGCTTCCACCTCCAGAATTTGTAATTGTGCAACTCTCTGACTTCATTCTGCTGCTTCTGCCATCTCCACACTTTGTCATTGTGCCACTATGTGGCCTCATTTTGGCACAATGTTAGCACAGTAACCCTCTCCACTCTTTTGGGGGGTTTCTACATGTATCTGCATTTAACAGAACAGGTTCTGTCGTAATCTATGGAATCATCTGCTGTCAATATAAAAAGAGTGCATTTTTTGATGTTATAGTGGGATCTTGGCCCTCAGCTCGGTCTATCCGAGCGGGTACAGACGTTACCTTGTCAGGCTGCGTTCCCGCTTTGCTTATTTAGTCAAATTGGCCCCTGTAAGTGCCCATGGAATCAAAGAGTGAAGCGATTCTAAGGGCAGCTGTTGTCATGTGAATGTCATACTAAAACCAAACCACGCTCCCTATGCATATTTGAGCATGGCACAACAGGACTACAACACCCTACAGCAGTGTTGGCGAACCTATGGCACAGGTGCCAGAGGTGGCACTCAGAGCCATTTCTGTAGGCGCTCAGGTTATCATCCCGGGACAGAGTTCACCAGCCAGGAACAAATCCACCAAATCTTTCTGCAGTCCCAGGCAGCTTTAGAGATGCTGCTCTCAGTGCTATTTTTTAGTGACACTTCATTGGCTGTTTGGAACTGCGGAAAAAGTGAGAAGGTGTGGACAGGGCTGCAGTATCTTTTTGAGGTCCCCCCTCCTGGAACCTTCATTTTTTCTCTACAGAGAGGCCCTGGAGAGAAGCTACAACGAGAGTCTTAATTTGCACTCTTTCTTTCAACTGTATTGGTGTCCTCCGAGGGCCGATACAATTGAAAGATGTGGAAGAACAGGTCGCTTAAAATGCTTAAAATGCCATGTTGGCACTTCACGGTACATAAGTGGATTTTGGTTGTAGCCTGGGCACTCGGTCTCTAAAAGGTTCACCATCACAGGTCTACAGGCTCTCTGCAGCCAGGAAATACCTGTTTTTTAACGTGATTTATCATGATTCGATTCGCGTCAAATCAAATTTTATCTAAAAATTCGGCGAACTCGTCAAATCGAATTTTTTAAGAATTCACCCATTTCTAATATTATATTCTAAATTTAACCAATCATACCTCAGGTAGTTTCATTGCCTCAAAGTCTCTCAGAAACCCTTGTTGTATTATATGTGATAGTTGAATAATGCTTTTGTCAAACCTGAAGCTTTCTTCCACCAATTTAAATTCCTTAGGGATATCACAATTCCATAAAGAAGTGAATTCCAGTTCTCCTTTTATTTTCAACAAGTTTTTAATTACTTTCTATTGTTATGATTATTTCTGATATTGATCTTTTTCCTTAACCCCTGATTTGAAGATATATAAAAAAAATCTTCACTCCATATATGTAATATATCAAGGAGCGTCAGGACCAGACCCAACCCGGGCAGCCTGGAGACACTTGCCGCGGACGGGTGAGGCGGGCAGCCGGGAGAGGTGGGACAGTTGGGCCGGGTGGCTGGGAGAGGCGGGCCGCTGACAGGAGAGGCACGCCGAGTGGCTGCGAGAGGCGGGCCGCAGACGGGAGAGGTGGGCCGGGTGGCTGGGAGAGGCGGACCACGGACAGGAGAGGTGGTCCACGGACAGGGGAAGTCGGGTTAGGAGGCGACTGCAGGAGGGGCGGCCTGGGTGGCCGGGGACGGGGCCATCAGGGCATTCACAGCCGAACTGCTGTGAGTGACCTACCTGATGCCGGCCCTACAATCCACCAGGAGGCATTGCCGCCTGAGGCGAGTTTCTCAACTCGCCTCATGGTAGGTGCGCCCCTGGCTCCCTGAGCCCCCTCTGTAAAGGTGAAAGCTCACCTGGTCTCCACTGCATTGCTTATGTAGGGACAAGAAGAAGCTGGTTTTTAACCTGCAGCAGTGTTATGTGTGTAAGTAACCAGCCAGAGAAAGAAGAGCGGAGGAGGGGAGGGCAGGAGCATGTTTCTTCTGCATGGAACAGGACTGGGGTTTAGGTCAGATCGCTTGATGTAATTTACATAATACCTTTGCTCTAAGAAGTGTGTGGGAATGCATGCTGGAGATCAGAAAGAACCTAAATCAGCCAGGAATTGTGGGAGAGGTGGTGCCTGTGGAGTGTGTTGAGTGTGCCAGATTCATTCAAACGGGAACATGGGGACACATTTACTAAGCGCTTTGCGACACACTTTTTTCAGACAGTGCCATTCTTCAATGTTAAAATGGCTTGCACAGGTATTTATGTAGTGGGTGTGTCGCACGCGACCCTTTTTGTGGCACAGCTGTGCTGGCTTCCATGCGACACAAATTAGGGAGCGTGCTGTTGGACGGTCCGACTGATTCAGATTGAGCGCAGGATTTAACTTTCAAATTGTGTTGCAAGCCCAAGCACTTAGAGGTACCATTAAAAAGATGGTGAATTCTGTCGGACCTGAGCGGGTAAATGACACATTCATGATATCAGGTGCATGATCTTAGTCGGACAGTGTACTTTTGGTGAACTCTGGTGACCAGGTAAGTAAATGTGCCCCATGGTCTTCATTAATCTGTTGCCCCCTGCACTGCTCTGGAAGTGTGCACCATTATTTTTTTTGGTCACCACTGAGCCTCTGTATAGCAGTAGAGCATAGGGGCTCATTTACTTACCCGTTCCTGTCACGATCCCGCAGCACGTTGTCTGACGTGGATTCGGGTTCTGCCGGGATTCACTAAGGTCGGGCGCCCGATATCCAGCTGTCGCTGCTGCGCCGAGGTCCGCCGGAGTTCACCTCCTCCTTCTCGGTGCATGTGAGTGCTTGATCTTGCAACACATTTCATTTTTTAAATTCCGTGTTTTTCCAAATCCGTCGGGTTGTCCGATGGCCACGCCCCCCCATTTCTGTTGCGTGAAAGCCGCACGATTGAGCCAAAATCCAGGCAGAATTCGGGGCAAAACAGAAAAATTCGGGAAACCAGACGAAAGTCCGGCCGCGGAGCCCTTAGTAAATGAGCCCCATTGTGTCAGAGAGAGGAGAGTGTACCCTCCTTGTTACTTTCATGCCCACCGCTGCTATATTAAAAAATATTCCCAGACAATCCCTTTAATTGATGAGTTTTATGTTCCACAAAAATTACGCCATCAAACACTACAATTAGTCCAACAAAAAATTTCTATCAATGATTAATTTTATTAAAGCCCCCAGTAACACAGCTACATACAGCCGCCTCGCCCCCAGTAACACAGCTACATACAGCCGCCTCGCCCCCAGTAACACAGCTACATACAGCCGCCTCGCCCCCAGTAACACAGCTACATACAGCCGCCTCGCTCACAGTAACACAGCTACATACGGCCCCCTCACCCCCAGTATTACAGCTACATACAGCCGCCTCGCCCCCAGTAACACACCTACATACAGCCGCCTTATCCCCAGTAACACACCTACATACAGCCGCCTTATCCCCAGTAACACCGCTACATACACATGCCTCTCCAGTAACACAGCTACATACAGCCGCCTCATCCCCAGTAACACCGCTACATACACATGCCTCTCCAGTAACACACCTACATACAGCCGCCTCTCCCCCAATATACACACATACAGCAAATACACACACATTCAGTATATTCAGCATTTTCACAGACATACGGGAAATACACACACATTCAGTATACGGAGCATATACATACATACCATATACACAGCATATAAACATACATCATATATATTAATATTTAAATGTGCACATATATATGCTTATACAAATATATGCGTGTATAAAAACAGTAAATGCATATATATAGACAGTAAATGCATATATACACAGTATATACATTATGTGGGGAATTGCTCTGGTAGTTGACTGGTAGCAGTGCAGAAAGCAGGGACACAAGCAGGTTTAAAGTCCAACTTAAGTGTTTATTCACACTTGCAAAACAGAACACAAATTCAGCCTTGGCTTAGGCACATGCAAGAAAAACACTACAAAAGTAATTCCTGCCCGGCTAGGCGCTGTCTAACACATTTGACGGTCCCTAGCTATCCGGGTACCAGGCTGCCTGGCACACGCTCTTGGCCAGCAGCAAGACAGGAGGCCCTCAGTTACCTTTGCTGTCAGAATGCAATCTCGCTTTCAGCTCTCCAGGTAGGGCCTCTCCTCCTGCTTCTGGCCTGCAGCCTAAATCAGGCCCTAACGAGACCTGTGACCCGCACCTGTGGGCTATACAAAAGCCCAGGACCGAAGCCCGGGTGGAGTAGGAGTCCCACTACCAGCCTACCCCTACTCCATAATAAGCAGGCCCAGTACGGACATTACCAATGTGTCCATGTTAGCTAGGCCAACACAGACAAAACAGACTATTCCTGCTTATCATGTCTGCATTAACCCTTGGGTTACTGCAGACAAACCCAGGGCTTTTACCACACACCCTTCATCTGCCTGTAGGACAGATTGCGGTTTTCCCACACACCACCTCTTACTTTCTCACAATATATAGACAGTAGATGCATGTATACACATATACACAGTATATACACATATACACAGTAGATGCATATATACACAGTAGATGCATATATACACATATACACAGTATATACAAATATAAACAGTAGATGCATATACACATATACACAGTATATACGTATATACACATATACACAGTAGATGCATATATACACATATACACAGTATATACAAATATAAACAGTAGATGCATATACACAGTATATACACATATACACAGTATATACATATATACACATATACACAGTATATACACATATACACAGTATATACACAGTAGATGCATATATACACATATACACAGTTTATACATATATAGACAGTAGATGCATATATACACAGTATATACACATATACACAGTAGATGCATATATACACAGTATATACATATATAGACAGTAGATGCATATAAACACAGTATATAAATATATAGACAGTAGATGCATATATACACAGTATATACATCATATATAAACACAGATAAATACATATGTAGTGTATACTTACCCTTTTAGGATGACTGGCTGTCGGGTCAGGCGGGTCTACGGCGTGGGGGGGTCGGTCGGTTGCTGGTTTGGACGGGAGAGGGGGGGGTCGCATGTTCGGCCGGGTAGAGTGCGGGGTGAGGACGTCCGCTTGTTCCAGGGGGGGGGGAGGAGCGGAGGGCAAGCACGCTTGTTCCGGACGGGGCTCCGCGCGAGTCGGGGGGGGGGAGCGGAGGACGGCAGCTGTTGTTCTGGGGGGAGGGGGGGAAGAGCGGAGGAAGGCCGCATGCTTGCTGTTCCGCGGGGGGAGGATGGACGCTTCTTCCAGCGTGGGGGGGGGGGTTGTTGTTTCCGAGGGAGGGGACGTCCGCTTGTTCCGCCGGGGGGGGTTAAGGAGCGGAGGGCAGCCGCTTGTTCCGCCGGGGGGGGGGGGTTGTAGGGAGAGCGGAGGGCGACCGCTGCTTCTTGTTCCGCCGGGGGGGGGTTAGGAGCGGAGGATGAACGCTTCTTACAGGGGGGGGGCATGCGAGCGGAGGAAGGCCGCTTGATCCGCCGGTGGAGGGGGGTGCGAGGACCGGAGGACGCCCGCTTGTTCCGCCGGTGGGGCGGAGGAGAGCGGAGTACGGCCGCTTTTCGGGCGTTGTTGGGGAGCGGAGGAAGGCCGATTGTTCGGGCCGGGGTGTGTGGGGGGGGGGGGTTGGAGGGAGGAAGGGCGCTTTGTTGGGCGGGGAAGGGGGGTTGGAGGCGGAGGAAGGGCGCTTGTTCCGCTGGTGGGGGGGGGGGGAGGAAGGGGGACAAGCCGCATTCTGGGGGGGTTGGGGAGCAGAGGACGGCCACATTCCTCGGGGGGTTGGGGAGCGGAGGGCGGCTGCTTGTTCGGGCTGGGGAGGACAAGCGCGAGCGGGGTTACGAGCGGGCGGGGAGGCCTAGTCATGCAGCGAGTTGGGCGGGCAGGAAGGTGGGAACCTGTGCGGGGGGCGGACGCCTCGGCCATGCAGGGGGATATGCGGGGAGGCGGTCACCTGTGCCGTGGTCGGACGGACAGCTCTGGGAGGTGGCGGCTGAGGAGCCACGGCCCAAGGGGCGTGATCTGGTGGGGGCCCCTTGGGGGGGGGGGGCAAGATGGTGGGGGCCCCGGGGCTCGAGCCCCGGGAGCCCCGCCTATAATCCGGCCCTGACTGTGAGTATACATTGCTGAGAGGTCTGGAGTCAGCCTTGATAGAACAGTAGCTAATTGCACAGTAGGATATCCTGCTATGTAAAAATCTGAGATTTACAAAATTTCTAGGTAGGCCAGACAAGATATCTAAAAACTCTGTATAGGCAACCAGCTGATTCTCAGTACAGATGAGGTTCCCTTTGCCTGCTAACAAATTCTGCACCACAAGTATGCATATACAAAAAAACCCTGCAAGGATAATCCTATAACAGTAGCTATATACTCTTCATACTTCAGTGTCCTTATTCACCACTCTGCTATCAATACTGTTCTATCAAGGCTGACTCCAGCCCTCTAAGCAATGTACACTCTCAGTGATCATATACAATCTATCTTGGCAGCCAAATACTGGGCAATGATATCATATATCAGTGTGTTAGTAATTACTTGGACACAAACAGTCCACCTGCTCTATTAATAGACACAGCTGTATGGAGAGTGTCTACAAATTCCACAACTAACACCAATTGTTATAGGCAGAATGTGTTAATAGCAGATATAACATATAAAGAAACAGACTGAGGGTGATGGCACACATGCCGCTTTGTCTGCGTTTGCAGACAGAGCCGCACCCACCGGGTGGGCCGCGGCACGATCACATCGGCGGTTCTATGGAAACGCCTGCGATTGGGAATGAGCCGCGGGTGTTTTGCATTAAATTAATGCAAAACACCGGCGGCTTGTTCCCGATTGCAGGCGTTACCATAGAAACGCCAATGCGATCGGGCCGCAGCCCGCCCCAGTGGGTGCGGCTTTGTCTGCATTTGCAAACACAGACCACGCTGGCACGTGTGCCATCACCCTTACTTCTGACTCGGTGCCCCTTGCGAACAAGGTTTCTCACCGAGAACTACAGAAGTCCTATCCTGACTCAATTGGACCTCCCCTGTTGTCAGGATCAGCCACTTCACTCAGGCTGTGCAGGGCTAATGAGGTATCAACCCTGTACAGTATACATAAGACAGAGACAATGCAACAGAAACAATCACACACACAATGTTCCTGGGTGTTTTCACTGTTATACTGAAATACTATTTGAAGTTTAAATACCAGCAACTTCAAATGTATTTAATGATGCTAGCGGACTCCTTAGCAGTCAGTCAAGCAGAGCGTTATTATTACAGCTCTTCACACAGGGTTTTATTTATTTAATCCTCATATATACATTCCAGCAAGCAAGGAGTCCCTTGGGTGTTTAGACAAACAGGACAAAAAGTCCTATAGCATAGACAGAAGACACAGAAACACACTGCCGTACACAGGCTTATCCTAATAGACCTATGAAAATGGTTAGTAACAGTTAAAGCATATCACAGTAAATCAGCAAATATAGTATGATATGATATGGCCGTGTGCAAAACTTCAGAGACATAAACCAAAAATCAAAATCAGGGAAGGGGAAAGAAAAACAATATCACCAAAAGCCTCCTCTCAAAAAAATGTTATATCAAAAAGCACTGATCAGATAAAAAAAATAAAAATTAACTACAATCTACCTGCGATGATGCCTGGAACCTGCAATCCAGATTGATCCACAGCCACAGAGAACCTCTTAGCATAGGAAAGCAGTGAGACAAGGGCTCACTTACCTAGGATTTTGCGTTCCTCCACCAAGGGACTGCTCCTCCCATCCAGTCTTCAGATTAGTGTTCAGGATCTCGCTGGGGCCTCCAAATAGTCAGAGTAGTCCAATATCAATAATAAATTGGCCGAATAATGTAGACACACGCAAGTATAGTTGTATCCACGGAGATCTGATGAGACCTTCGTGTATCTTTATTTTATAACCTGTAGTTATAATTGATGATAATTATGATATCATTGATTATGATTGATGATAGAAGAAAAATTATGAGAATTATAGAACATGGAAACGTGTTTCACGTGAAGACAAATCATGCAGAAGTCATCATATTATTATTGGATCTCAAATAGAGATGAGCAAGCACTAAAATGCTCAAGTGCTCGTTACTCGGGTCGAACTTTTCCCGATGCTCGAGTGCTCGTATCGAATAACGAACCCCATTTAAGTCAATGGGAGACTCGAGCATTTTTCACTGAAAGAACACATTGAAAGAATACTAAAGAAGAACACATTGCAGATGTTTGCAGATGTTTTCACTGAAAGAACACATTGAAAGAACACAGTGAAGAACACATTGCAGATGTTCCATACATCTGCTAACTTATTGGAAGGCACGCGTGCCAAACGTGAAGAACAATGGGGCAGATTTACTTACCCAGCCCATTCGCGATCCAGCGGCGCGTTCTCTGCGCTGGATTCGGGTCCGGCCGGGATTTATGATGGTAGTTCCTCCGCCGTCCACCAGGTGGCGCTGCTGCGCTGAAGTCCGCTGGAATGCCTCCAAATACACCGGCCTATGCTGGATGAAGGTAAGTGAAATTTTCGCGACACAAATTTTTTTTTAAATGCGGCGGTTTTTCCGAATCCGTAGGGTTTTCGCTCGGCCACGCCCCCCGATTTCCGTCGCGCGCATGCCGGCGCCGATGCGCCACAATCCGATCACGTGCGCCAAAATCCCGGGGCAATTCAGGTACAATCGGCGCAAATCGGAAATATTCGGGTAACACGTCGGGAAAACGCGAATCGGGCCCTTAGTAAATGACCCCCAATATGTGTGAAGAACACATTGCAGATGTTTCCATAAAAAAAAAATATTTCTGATAAGTTAGCAGATGTACAAAACATCTGCAATGTGTTCTTTAATGTGTTCTTTCAATGTGTTCTTCACTTAAATGTTTTTATTGTATTCTTCACTGTTCTTCACTGTGTTTCGTTAAGTAAATGCTCGTTAAGTAAATGCTCAAGCTGGTGAGATACTCGTCCGAGCAACGAGCCGTTTCGAGTATGCTAATACTCGAACGAGCATCAAGCTCGGACGAGTATACTCGCTCATCTCTAATCTCAAACTATCCTTCCTTATATCCTTTCTCAGGAACTCAATTCCATACTAAAAGCCAACCATTGTTCATGAACCGCAACCCACATTATCATATGATATGCTGTTAGTGTGTATAAAGTTCATCCTTACATATAGTGAAGAAGCTCATAAGTTTAATACTTTAAATATTCCTCTAATACAATTAATAAATTAATTAAACTACTTTAACACAAAGAAGAATCCTGTGCCAGCTGGAAAGGAGCACTTACGCATGAAATCTCTCTGTAGGTTCTCCTTGATGCAGCCATCTCAGGAACAGAAAGAGGGTGGACACGTCCTCTAGGAGGAGAGGCACCTGGCAGGAGATCCACAGGGCAATTATAGGGATGGTGCAAAGGCAAAGTCTCTGGTTGTTTTTTGGAAAAACATCCTCAAAGTCCTGGTAGCAAGCTGGCAGACCCACCAGAGACTTTGGAGATACGGAAGAAGTCAGGACAGGCAGGGCTGTCACCATTCAGCGTGAATGGCATTCTGGACGCCAAAGCAGGATTTCCCTCATCTTCCAGTTGAGGATCGGAACATGATGTTGCAGCCATGTTAGACCCAGGAGGACAGATGAGGTGGAGTGGGGCAGCACATGACAGCTTTTCTTTGTGAACAACTCCCACTTAAAGACTGATGGGTTAAGTGCGATACCAGACCGGATTGGAGATAAGCTGACCGCTAACCGAGGAAATGACTAGAGGTTGCTTGAGAGGAACCACCGGATTGTGATGCCGGAAGACAAGAGTGGCATCCACAATGTTCCCCGCAGAACGCAGAGACTTGCACAGGAGTGTTGGTACCGACACTGAGGAGCACAGGAACTGTCAGGCGTGTAGAAGCTGAATTCACAACTAGGGACACTTCTCCCTGAAGCCCTGGGTGCTGGTATTTCCCAGGCATTGGGGACGGACAGGACAAGCCCAGATGAAGAGCTCCTAGTGCTACTCCGGATGTAGCTGTCAGAGTTCGGGATGCGTGGATCCACTGGACCACCGCAGGAGGTGGTACTAGCTGACACCTGGGACCGGAGTCAAAGTGGGTTGGACTTGCTGCGGCAGGGTACCACCAGGTCGTTCCACAGGTGCGACTAGCCCACCGTTGCAGTGGAGGTCAAGGTACCTTTGGAGGAGACAGGTCAGGTCGTGGTCAGGTCCAAGCACTAGGTCAGGGATGGCGGCAGAGATGCAACATCAAGGTCCAATCCGGGGTCAGCAACAAGAGGTCCAGGCAGATAGGATCAGGAACACAGGTACACGGGACACAGGACACGGGAACTCTGGAGCAGGAACACATGGGAGCAGGAAAACACGGGAGCAGGATCGCGTGATACACAGGAACACACAGGAACGCTGGAGACAAAGAAACGCAGGATAATCGCAAGGGAGCTTTTTCTAAGGCTGTGATGCACAAAGATCCGTCAGGGAAGATAGGAAGGGGCTGGGAATATATAGAGAAGGTCATCTGGCCAGCACCAATTATCAGCGTGCTGGCCCTATGCGGCGGGGACGCTGGAGAAGCCGCTGGATGCAGGCGAGGTGAGTCGCGCACGGAGGTACACGGGTGCACATGCAACCCGAGACAAGGATCGCAGGGGCACCCATGACAGTAGCAGTGTTAAACTGCTAGATATATCGGAGCCCTCCAATAAAGTTAGAAAACACTGTAGCGACATACCCTCAGAACACCAGACTAAGCTTACAGCGGTCCAGCGTATTAATGAGGGGGTGGTCCGAGGAGGCGTAACTGCCGCATTAAGCCAGATGTGAGCTTGGTCCGGTGTTCTGAGGGTATGGTGCAGCAGTGTTTGCTACCCTTATCAGAGGGTACCTATAAAGCCAGCAGTTTAACACTGCTACCTCTAGGAGTGGCTTACTTTAGTGTGTTTTTAAGGGTGACAGGTCCTCTTTAAAGTGTAACTGTAAAGTTGTATTGATTTTACCAAATTATTTTATGCGATTCCCTTATATGAAAAAACAGACAGAACAATGCCTACTTTGTGCTGCTTGCCCTTTTCTTTCCAAAGCTATGGCATTTTCTGTTCTGAAAGTGTTTGAAAAAAATCTTTCTCGCCAGAGGTAAAGTGAGCATATGTCTGTCGGTCTATGCCCTCAAGCTCAGGCCAGTTAGCTTGCCCGCAGATCCCATAATGCCTTGTGTACTCATTATTTGGCATCAAATCAATTTGGTTTCCCAAAAGTAAATTCACTGAACACTGCACAGTGCACATACAGGATGTATAAGGTGACCAGCCTTGCAGATTCAATCACATGAAGGAGCAGGGAACATGAAATAAGTGGTAGAAATCATAAGTAAATGAAGTTTATAACCTGTTCTGTGTGAGCACTAAGGGTTAATAGCTTATTTGCACAGAGCTGATGACAAGGTGGAGGTATGGAGCAGCATGAGGACAGGAGAGAGACAGAGAGTTCTGTAGAATCATAGACTGGGATGGAGGGACTCATGGAAATAGGGAGATCTTGTACCTCGCTATTCTGTGCAGTAGACATCTGCATTCACTGTTCTGTACACATCCAGCTCTACTACATTCACTGTCACATGTCCTCCTTCACTACAGACTCATGGAGCTTATCAGCACATGGAGAGGAGGCAGCTATTGCAGCTCTGAGGTAGACTGGCTGTACTAATGTCAGTGTACCCAGCTTTCCCACCCATATAGAATAAAGACACAGACTCTTATGTTGGGAGAAAATGTGGGGGGTCAGTCACAGCTTTAATCTTTAAACAAATTAACAGGTGGTCCAATGGGGAACCCTAGACCCTCCTACTATAACCTAGCATGCCAGGCCCCGCCTCCGCGGGGGCATGTCCTAGTTGATTCATCAGGTGATCTTGTGCTAACTCCAGAAAGTGTCAAGGATTCCGCCGTAGGCCAAAACTGTGACTTCCAACAAATATTCTAACAATGAAAACGTAAAATAACCATTATTTAGCAACATAATTACAAACACGAAGCAATTACAAAAAACGCAAAACAAAATTGGGGAGGGCAGGCGGGATCTTTCCTGGCGCGGAGCCATCCTGAAAGAGGACAGGATGCTCCGCACCCGGGAATAAGTATCCTGGACCTGCACCCCTGTGTGGCCAGCGGAAGCGCTAGCCCAATACTGGTGGGAGGGATTGAGGGGCGGGCCGTGCTCCAAATACAGCTATAGAGCACAGCCAGTCCTGCAACCCCCTGGCTTAAACAGCCACAGATTGGGCAATATAAGGGGAATAGCAAAGAAACTAGTGAATTTTGGTAACAAAGAGAATAGACAAAGTTGTTTACCATCCCAAGAGCTATTGATTTATGAAAAAAACCTTTACAGCTACTCTTTTAAGGGAACCTGTCACCAGGGCCTAATTTTCACTAAGGACAGATAACAGAAGCCCATTACAGCTGTATTGCAAATATGCCTTTCTGCTTTCTCTAAGCATTTGCATTACAATATAATTGTGTGTTAAAACTTACCTTGTACCCAGACAGAATGCTTTGTTTAGTCCTATGGGTTGGGCTTTGCTTTGGATGCATTTAATAAAAACAACATGTGACTTGTCTGTGCTGCAGACTCCTCAGCTCTTGGCCCTCACCTTTGTGACTTCTGTGAAGGAGCAGGAGGCAGGAGCTGTACAGGAGCACAACGTTGGGGACCAAGAGCTAAGGAGTCTGCAGCACAGACAAGTCACATGTTGTTATTTGAATTGCATCCAAACCAAAGCCTAAACCCTAGGACTACACAGAGAATTATGTCAGGATGCAAGGTAAGTTTTAACACTAAATCATATTGTAATACTAATGCTTAGAGAAGGCAGAAAGGCAGATTTGCAATGCAGGTGTAATGGGCTTCTGCATCCTGTCTTTTGTGAAAATGAGGTCACTGGTGACAGGTTCTTAGAAGCCCTAAAGGGGTTAACGATAGGGATTAGGACTGCTGGGAAAGAAAGAGAGGTCAGTGGGCTTTTTGGCTGGCAAAGAAGGTGGGAGCTGATTGGAGGTTTGGACACTGCAGAGAAGGGTCAGTGTGGAAATATATAAATGATGAAATCCCGGCACTTTTTTTTTTTTTTTCGATGCTAAAGTTTTTTAATGGTGAGGAAAGATATACATCAGCGCAGGAACATCAGTGGGAACGCGTTTTCGGCTCCTACTTTGAGCCTTTATCAACCATAACCAAACAACTGACATAAAGACATTTAAATACAAAGTGATTCCTCACATGCCCTGCCCACTGACGTCACATCCTTCCGGAATCCCGAGGTCCGAGGTGTGACGTAGTGACGTCAGGTATTCGTATCATTTACATTACGTTTCTAGGAGAAAATATAAGATAAAAGGCAAAATTAGTATTAATAAACAAACAATATAAATCATAACATGCTGGAAAGATCATAATCTCGGTTTAACCCTTTCGGTTCGAGTGTGCCGAGCACATGTATCCAATATGCCTCCCGGCGTCGAAGAAGCATTTTGACATTGCCACCCCTCCTTGGAACTTCAATCTGTTCCAAAACTTGAAATTTAAGTTGGGAAATGGTATGTTTCCTTTGGAGAAAATGGTGCGGGATTGGTAACAGCTCATTTTTACATCTAATAGTAGACTTGTGCTTGTTGATGCGTGTTTTCACCGATTGCATTGTTTCACCAATGTACAAGTGACCACAAGGACATTTAATAGAATAAACAACATTTTGTGAATTGCAGGTATAATAACCTTGAATTTTGAACGCTTGTCCAGTGTGGGGGTGATGAACAACATCCCCTTTAAGTACATTGGAGCATTCGGAACAAGTTAGACATGGGAATGTACCTCTTTTCTGTGTAGCTAGAAAGGTTTGTCGTGATAGCTTTCTGTTACCCCCCATGTCCGCACGTATCAATCTATTATGAAGGGATGGTGCCTTTTTGTTGCTGATCAGTGGTGGATTGTTGAATTCCTCTATGTCAGGATAAGCCGTCCTGAGAATGTACCAATGTTTCCTAACAATAGTGTCAATCTTAGTGTTAAAGGGATGATATTGGTGGCTGAAAACAATCCTCTTATTATCATTGGTTCTAGATGTAGTAGTACCCCTAGTGGCCTCATCACGTGTTTCCTTCAATAAGTGGAGTGGATAACCTCTATCACGAAATCTGAGTTCCATTTCATCTAATCTATTTCCTTTGGTGGTTTCATCCGAGACAATTCTGCACACTCGTTGAAATTGTGATTGTGCCGTCCATCCATTTACCAGTGTGGAAATATAGGCCTTTCCAAAAGTCAAAACGCCTGCCCCCCCCCCTCCCCAAAAGTGGTAATGGCATTATATAATGTAAATGTTGCAGTTATTTATGTACTGGATTTTCTTTTCTATTTTTCAGGGTTTTTTCCCCCTCTCTCTTTAGCTAAATGGGCGCGAGCACAATATGTTACATGGGGCAGAGAACTCTGGGAAGGAAACACCCCCAATGACATCTGCAGACCTGTAAGCCAATCAGCGACCAGCAGGCTTATGTGATGTCACACAGGCTCACAGCCCTATAAAAACTGGCAGCCATTTGCAATCCCGGCATTTTACACTGGATGTGCTGTCTGTAGCGTCTAGCTGCTGCTACTGTACTGTGCAGTAGTGATTTCTGCTCCATACCCTGGGTGTTCTTTAAGGGGGATCTGTATACCCCAAATAGCAGTTCCATGGTCACTAGGAGCAGGACACTGACTAATGTTATATAATCGGTCTAGGGCATGGTCTCTAGCAGCAGGACACTGACTAATGTTATGTAATCGGTCTTGGGCATGGTCTCTAGGAGCAGGACACTGACTAATGTTATATAATCGGTCTAGGGCATGGGCTCTAGCAGCAGGACACCGACTAATGTTATATAATCGGTCTAGGGCATGGTCACTAGGAGCAGGACACTGACTAATGTTATATAATCGGTCTAGGGCATGGTCACTAGCAGCAGGACACTGCGAGCTCCGGCTTCTAGCATAATATGATGTAGGGACTGGCCAGAAACTGTTTTGCAGACAGATTTGTTTGTGTAACCTATAGGTCTATAAATTCATCTGTACCCATCTGTATTAATATTTATTCCCGGTTTGGAACTGAATACTGGAATTTCAGGAGAAAACATATTTGGGGTCACTTGTCTGCTCTTCTCTCTTCTTTTCTTCTATTTGCCTACTGCACCTTTGTGAGGGTTCATCACTGTCACTAGAGGAGGACATTAGAGGGCACATAAACTTACCTGTCCCGTTGACGCAGCTGATCCGGATTTTCCTACGAGGATTCGGAGCTGCCACGATTCACTAAGATTGTGCGTCCAATTTCCTGCATCTGTCGCTTCCCTGCTGGGGTCTGCCGGAGTTCACCTTCTTCTTCCCGGTGCATGTGAATGCTGATCCTGCGACACAATCAGGGCTGGATTAAGGGTGGTGGGGGCCCCTGGGCGCAAACTTGTGGGGGCCCTTCCAACAATGTTTTTGGAAGTATATAGCCTGCCAGTCTCTGTAGTGTATAGCCTGCCAGCCCCTGTAGTATATAGCCTGTCAGCTCCTGTAGTATATAGCCTGCCAGCCCCCTGTAGTAAATAGCTTGCCAGCCCGTGTAGTATATATCCTGCCAGCCCCCAGTAGTATATAGCTGCCAGCCCCCCAGTAGTATATAGCTGCCAGCCCCCCAGTAGCATATAGCCTGCCAGCCCCCTGTATTATATAGCCTGCCAGCCAGCTGTAGAATATAGCCCCCCATCCCCCAGTAGTGTACAGCCACCAGCCCCCTGTAGAATACAGCCACCAGCCCCCTGTAGAATACAGCCACCAGCCCCCTGTAGTATACAGCCTGCCAGCCCCAGTATTATATAGCCACCAGCTGAGCTGAGTCGCTGATTGTCGGAAACGGGTGGGGGCCCCTTTAAAAGTGAAAGTGGTGGGGGCCCCGGGGCTCGAGCCCCAGAAGCCCCTCCTTTAATCCGGCCCTGACACAATTTCAATTTTTAATTCCACGGTTTGTCCAAATCAGTTGGGTGGTCCGACGGCCACGCCCCCCGATTTGTGTTGCATGCAAGCCTGCGCGGTGCGCCACAAACCTTGGGCATTTCAGGGCAAATCTGAAAAATTTTCGAAACCCGACTGAAATGTGTCCAATGCACAGGACGACTGGTCCACCCTGATACTTTGAGCGGAATTTTCCTACAATTAATTGGACTCTGAATCTGTCTGCGCCGCTCCCTTCTTCATTGTTTATGGGCAATATCCACACCCAATACTTTCTCATTCTATGCTGTTTGATGTTCCTGCCATGAAAGTTCGGGCGTCTGGTGGAACCAAAACCCAGGCCAACAAAAAATCCACCACCACTGCTCTGCGGCGGGCTCTGGTGAATACCGGGTGCCACTTAGACTCCGCTCCCAGATGGTACATTCTGCTGGATTTCTTACCGATTTATGGATGTATTTTTCTTGACTTGAAAAGTGAGTTAGCCAACTAGGCAACCTTTTTCTGTCTTGTTCGGATTTAGAATTTTCAGATCAAGCACTTGCATGCACCAGGAAGAAGAAGGTGAACTCCGGCGGACTTGAGTGGGGAAGTGGCACATGCAGGGTATCGGGTGCACAATCTTAGTGAATCGCGGCACAGTGCATGATCGTCAAACAATGCAGTTTCCGTGAACTTCTCCGGACGGGTACTGTACCCCTACATGTCGAGGAGCTGGTTCTTCCCCTATTAAATCAGAGGCACGAGGGCATCAGCCTTGTCATTCTTCTCTGCTGGACGGAAATGTATCAGGAAAGTGAGAGAAGAAGAGGGACCAACGAATCTGTAGTGGATTGAGACACTGCGAGGTCTGGAGATATAGGAGATTCTTGTGATCAGTGTAGATACAGACAGAATGATGAGCTCCTTCTAGAAGATAACGCCACTCTTCTAAGGCAATCTTTATGGCCAGGAGCTCCTCATTACCCACGGAGTAATTCCTCTCTGCGGCTAAGAAGGTTTTTGTGAAGAAGCTGCAAGTGAGAGTTTGAACCTTTGTCCCTTTCTGGGTGAAAACGGCTCCAGCTCCTACCAAGGAGGCGACAACCTCTAGCAGGAACAAATGATAATTGATTTAAAGGCAAAGGTAGACTTCAGCTTGGAGGAAGCTCCTTCAGCCCCCGGAGGCCAGAGTTTTGGATCAACATTTTCTTGGTCAGCGCCACCGTGGGAGACATGAAGGAGAAAAAAAGGCAGAATGAACTGCTGGTAGTAATAAGCAAAGCCCAGGAATCTCTGGATAACGCAAAGTCCTACTGGGTGAGGCCACTGAAGTACTGCATCTGTAGTCCCTTGTCAGAGTTGATATACCTGAGGAAAGGAAGACTGTCCTGTAGAGAACACCAGCATATCGTCCAGGTAGACCACGACACAGGTATAAAGCAAGTTTCTGAAAATGTCATTGACAAACTCCTGAAATACGGCTAATGCATTACAGAGTCCAAACGGTATGACAAGATACTCAAAGTATACAAAGGATACATCACGAGTAGAGATGGGCGAATTGATTCTAACGAAGTGGAATTTGATACGAATTTCACTAAAAATTTGATTCGCGGGAACAACGTATTTTTTTCCCTCTTGAAAAAACCCCCGATGACGTCTGCAGACCTGTAAGCCAAACAGCGACCGGCCGGCTTATGTGATGTCACACAGGCTCACAGTCCTATAAAACTGTTGGCCATTTGCAATCCCGGCATTTTACACTGGATGTGCTGTCTGTAGCGTCTAGCTGCTGCTACTGTACTGTGCAGTAGCAATTCCTGCACCAATCCCTAGGTGTTCTTTAAGGGGGATCTATATACCCCAAATAACAGTTCTGTTTAGTGACATAATCGAATAGGAAGAAATCTGTTTCACATTCATGCATCTGCAGTAGCGATTTGTGGACCTCTCACTGGGTGTCAGTTGTGAGGTATCTGTATAACGTACATTGCCATACCTTTTTGTGGCTATAGTGTAGAGCCAGATTTACGTGTCAAATCCACGTAGTTAATAAACCACTATGTCAGACAGAAAGGTGGCAGGTGGAGCAGGCAGAGGTGGCAGCACAGTAAGGGGACGTCGCAGCAGGGGTGACTCTGTGAGGCCAGAACTGCCGGTGTCATCTAGTGGCAGTGTGTTGATCAACAACCCAAAGGTTGTTGAATGGTTGACTAGGTCATCCAATTCCTCAAATATAACATCTGATAACCCCCAGCCAAGAGTCCGTGGGTTCCTCAGATACAATAATTAGTTTGTATGGCCAAGGAGCAGGTCAGCGGCCCTCACCTGTCCTCAACCAGGCTCTGTCCTGTTCCTTTCCCACAGCCAGAGATCTACTAGGTGGTCTGGGCTCAGCGCCACTATTCAGCGAGGACGAAGTGTTTGAGGACAGTCAGCAGCTGCTTAGCAGTGAAGAGGTGGGGCAGACATCCGCTGCTTCCTGCAGTAGGCGGGCTGTGCATACTGACACCGGTGAGGAGAGTGGCAGTCACCGGGAAATGCAATTTAACGATGATGTAGCCGATCGCACTTGGGAGCTGGGTGTAGCAGGGGATTCATCATCGTCGGGTGAAGAGAGTGTCAGCTTGCGTGTCAGGCAGCAGAGCAGGCAGCAAGTCGCTATTGTGGCCGTTAGTCAGCAGGGTGACAGCAGTGTGATGACGGGATCCAAAGGTCCGTGTGGTAAAAAATCCCGATTCACAGGTCCAAGTAAGAAGTGGAGCAGGGGTTCAGTGAGGCAGCGGCGGTCGTAGTCACTCAGTGCAGAGTGTTGGCGGTAAAATTACCACCTCGGCGGTGTGGCAGTTTTTGTAAAGACACCATGGGTATATGTCGTATCGGTGGGCAGAAAATGAAGCATGGCCAGGGAGCTAACTTTGTCACCACGGCCCTGCTTACAGCGTCAACAACCAATGGCCTGGGAGAAACGGGTGTCAGATGTGGTCCATCCTCCAGGTGCAGCAACAGCAGTCTCACCTAGTGGCACATATGCTGTTTTAGCAAGTCAAGGCTCCAGCACCTCTGCCGAAGGGAGCTGTTTGTCTTTGACATTATCTCCTGGTCCAGATGCTCCTGCTTCTTGCTACGCATGGTGCCAGCAGTCGTTGAGCGAGGCGATTACAAAAAGACAACTCTATGCGTCCAGCCATCTTAACGTGCCGAAGCTGACCGTGCTGTTGTCCAAGTTGTTGGTACTGCAGTTGGTCCCTTTCCAAGTCGTGGACTCTGCACCCTTCAGAGAACTAATGGCTTGTGGCAAACAGAGGTGGAGAGTTCGAAGCCGCAATTTTTTTTCCAAAAAGGCAGTGCCATCCCTTCACCAATATGTACAACAGAAGGTGGGCCAGTCCTTGAGCTTATCAGTTTCTTCCAAGGTGCACGGCAGCGTGGACGTGTGGAGCTGTAACTATGGTCAGGGCTAGTACATGTCCTCGTCATGCAAAAAGAAATCAATGTGCGGTTTTCTACGCGACAACTAAAAATTGGAACCATTTTGACAAACAATGGGAGCAACATGGTGTCCGCGCTGCACCGAGGAGGGATGCTCCATGCGCCCTGTATGGCACACGTGTTCAATCTGGTTGTCAACAAGTTCCTGAAGTCTTCCACCCATCTGCAAGACATTCTAAAAATGGCCAGGACACTGTGCACGCACTTCAGCCTTTCATACAAAGCCAAACACACCCAACGGCCTACCCCAACATAGTCTGATATGCGATGTTTCCACCCGTTGGAATTCCAGCCTCCATATGTTAGACCGCCTGTATGAACAGAGAAAAGCCATTAATGATTTTTTGATGATGCAAGAGGACCGGAGTACTCCCCTGTGTAACTTTGATGTCAGCCACTGGCAGCTCATGCATGACACCTGCTGTTTGCTCAGGCCCTTTGAAGAGGCCATGTTATTTGTCAGTCGCCAGGACTGCGGGAGGAATAACATCATTCCACTGCTTCATGTCCTGGAACTCATGCTGCAACATCTGTCTGGTCAGGGCACTTTGTGGAATTTGTGGTTTTTCTACTCAGGTGACAGGAGAAGAGGAGCAGGAGCATCCGGAGGAGGTAGAAGACGAGGCAGATGACCTAGAATCACTGTGGCAGTATACTGTGGATATGGAGGACGGGAGTCCCTCAAAGTCACTTGCGCAGATGGCCTGCAGCATGATGCTTTGCCTAACCAGTGACTGCCGAATAGTCAACATCCACCATAGGGATGACTTTTGCTCTTCACCCTCTTGGACCCCTGCTACCGGTCAAAAATGGGTGATTTTATTTCCAGCTGCTGAGTGGGAGGAACAACTAGAATTTTATAGAGAAATACTGTGCACACAGTCGGCCGCTGCATATGTGTGCCATTGTCTATCCTGTCAGGTCTGACCGGGGGATTCCTGGCAGTAATCGCTCACGTACAACTGCCACGGCTGCTGTGGGGAGATGGGGGGTAGGAGCAGTAGCAGTTCCATCAGCAGCAGCTTAAGTCTGAATTTCTTAATGAGCAATTTCCTTCACCCGCCTATTAAGGAGGGTAGCCGCCACCAGCAGCAGCAGCAGAACATGTAGCAGACCCTGCACATGGTGGTGGCCTACTTGGACAGCACTTTACCACCTCAGGTAGAGGATCCCCTGGACTACTGGGAAGGCCAAACTTGCAGAGTTTGCAGTAGAGAAGGTGTCCTGCCCGGCCAGTAGTGTGAAATCAGAGCGGGTGTTCAGTGCGGCGAGGGACATCGTTACCCCAAGGAGAACCCCCTTGTCCACGTAATGTGGAGAGACTGACCTTTGTCAAGATTGATCAGGCTTGGATCGGCAAGAATTTCAACTCACCAATGCCTAATGCATCAGATTAGATCAGCCATGACGCCTCCTCCAAAACGTTGAGCAATGAGTTGGGGGTTCTAACTACCTGGCTCAGCTACTGTTCTGATGCTGCCACCCGCCTGATGCCACACATCTGCTGCCAGTTGCTCCATCTGCCTCCTACCATCTTTACATGAGACTGGGCTTCTGCTGCTGCTGACGCTACCTCCACACTATATCATTGTGCCACTCTGTGGGCTCCTGCTGCTGCTGACGTCACCTCCACACTATATCATTGTGCCACTCTGCGGGCTCCTGCTGCTGCTGACGCCACCTCCACACTATATCATTATGCAACTCTGTGGGCTCCTGCTGCTGCTGATAACAACTTCACACTATATCATTGTGCCACTCTGCGGCTCCTGCTGCTGCTGACGCCACCTCCACACTATATCATTACCACCTCAGGTAGTAGATCCCATGGACTACTGGGCAGCCAAACTTGATGCTTAGCCATAACTTGCGGAGTTTGCAGTAGAGAAGCTGTCCTGCCCGGCCAGTAGTGTGACATCAGAGCAGGTGTTCAGTGCGGCGAGGGACATCGTTACCCCAAGGAGAACCCCCTTGTCCACGTAATGTGGAGAGACTGACCTTTGTCAAGATTGATCAGGCTTGGATCGGCAAGAATTTCAACTCACCAATGCCTAATGCATCAGATTAGATCAGCCATGACGCCTCCTCCAAAACGTTGAGCAATGGGGTTTGAACTACCTGCCTCTGCCACTGTTCTGATGCTGCCACCCGCCTGATGCAACACATCTGCTGCCAGTTGCTCCATCTACCCCCTACAATCTTTACATGAGACTGGGCTCCTGCTTCTGACACCACCTCCACAATATATCATTATGCCACTCTGTGGGCTCCTGCTGCTGACGCCACCTCCACACTATGTCATTGTGCCCCTCTGCGAGTTCCTGCTGCTTCTGATGCCACCTTCACACTATATCATTGTGCCATTCCGCGGGCTCCTGCTGCTGCCACCTCCACACTATATCATTATGCCACTCTGTGGACTCCTGCTGCTGCTGACGCCACCACCACACTATATTATTGTGCCACTCTGTGGGCTCCTGCTGCTGCTTAAGCGACCTCCATACTATATCATTGTGCCACTCTGTGGGCTCCTGCTGCTGCTGCTGACACCACCTCCACTCTACATCATTATGCAACTCTGAGGGCTTCTCCTGCTACTGATGCCACCTCCACACTATATCACTTTGCCACTCTGTGGGCTCCTGCTGCTGATGATAACAACTTCAAACTATATCATTGTGCCACTCTGTGGCTTTCCCTGTTGCTGCCACTATTTTGCTGCCACCTGTGGGCTCCTTCAGTTGCTGCTGCTGACACCACCTTTGAACTATATCATTGTGCCACTCTGCGGGTTCCTGCTGCTGCTGACACCACCTC
Source organism: Engystomops pustulosus (assembly GCA_019512145.1). Classification (NCBI taxonomy): domain Eukaryota; kingdom Metazoa; phylum Chordata; class Amphibia; order Anura; family Leptodactylidae; genus Engystomops; species Engystomops pustulosus. The sequence continues at coordinate 48,609,518 of CM033644.1, read as the reverse complement.
CACACTATATCATGTGCCACTCTGTGGATTTCCATGTTGCTGCCACTTTTTTGCTGCCACCTGTGGGCTCCTGCAGCTGCTGACGCCACCTTCGAACTATATCATTGTGCCATTCTGCGGGTTCCTGCTGCTGATGCCACCTTCATACTATATAATTGTGCCACTCTGCGGGCTCCTGCTGCTCCTGCAGACACCACCACCACACTCTATCATTGTGCCACTCTGCGGGCTCCTGATGCTGCCAACGCTACCTCCATACTATATCATTGTGCCACGCTGTGGGCTCCTGCTGCTGACACCACCTCCACACTATATCATTGTCCCACTCTGCAGGCTCCTGCTGCTGCTGATGCCACCTCCACACTATATCATTGTGCCACTCTGTGGGTTCCTGCTGCTGCTGCTGATGATGCCACCTCCACACTTTATCATTGTGCCACTCTGTGGGCTCCTGCTGCTGCTGCTGACGCCACCTCCACACTATATCATTGTGCCACTTTGTGGCCTCCTGTTGCTTCTGCTGATGCTGCTGCTGCCACCTACACACTCTGTCAATGGATCACTCTATGGCTTTCCATGTTGCTGCCACCTGTGGCTCCTGCTGCTGCCGCCACAAGAACGGCCCTTTGTACACACTATAAATACAATGCAGTGTCAGTCAGGGGCTGTACCAATCACCTTGTTCAATCAATATTAAATCGCAAGGTGAATAATATTAAAACTTAACATTTATTTCATCAGTGAAATATATCAATCTATAAAAGATAACTATTGCCACAAATACTGCACCAAAACCAACACCTTTTTGCCTCTATAGAGTATTGGCATATATACAAATTATATACAAGGCACACATATAGGTGCCATCGCAACCAACGATAATAAGGGGGTCCCAGACAATTCATGCCTATGGGAAAAAGTCACTGGTATTCACAATACAAACAGACGATGCACCAATAGAAAGACAGCCAAACAATGAACGTCAAGTATCATTAGATCCAAATCATATTAGCTTTCTGGTCTGAATACAGACCCGGTACCTAAGAGTAGTAATGCTGAAACAATTATCACATTACATGGGAAAAAAATGGAAAATTCTTACCAATCGTGGGTGCAGAATTTAGACCATCAGATTCATGCAGATGATGATGAAACAATGAGGGTCATTTACTAAGGACCCGATTTGCGTTTTCCGGACGTGTTACCCGAATATTTCCGATTTGCACTGATTTTCCCTGTATTGCCCCGGGATTTTGGCGCACGTGATCGGATTTTGGCGCATTGGCGCCGCCATGCACTCGACGGAAATCGGGGGCGTGGCCGAAAGAAAACCTGTCTGATTCTTTAGTGACAAAATCGAATAGAAAGAAATCTGTTTTATATTCATGCATCTGCCGTAGCGATTCCTGCTCCAATCCCTGGGTGTTCTTTAAGGGGGATCTGTATACCCCAAATAGCAGTTCTTTTTAGTGACAAAATCGAATAGAAAGAAATCTGTTTTATATTCATGCAGCCGCTGTAGTGATTTGTGGACCTCTCACTGGGTGTCCGTTGTGGGGTATCTGTATAACGAAAAATTCCCATACTTTTTTGTGGCTAAAGTTTAGAGCCAGATTTACGTGTCAAATCCACATAGTTTATACAGTGATTTTCCCTTTAATTACAGGGTGTCAGTTGTGGGGTATCTGTATAACGCAAATTCCCATACCTTTTTGTGGCTATAGTTTAGAGCCGGATTTACGTGTCAAATCCACGTAGTTGATTAACCACTATGTCAGACAGAAAGGTGGCAGGTGGAGCAGGCAGAGGTCGCAGCACAGTAAGGGGATGTCGCAGCAGGGGTGACTCTGTGAGGCCAGAACTGCCGTTGTCATCTAGTGGCAGTGTGTTGATCAACAACCCAAAGGTTCCTCTGATACAACAATTAGTTGGCATGGCCCAGGAGCAGGTCAGCGGCCCTCACCTGTCCTCAACCAGCCTCTGTCCTGTTCCTTTCCCGCAGCCAGAGAGCTACTAGGTGGTCTGGGCTCCGCGTCACTATTCAGCGAGGATGAAGTGTTTGAGGACAGTCAGAAGCTGCTTGGCAGTGAAGATGTGGGGCAGACTTCTGCTGCTTCCTGCAGTAGGCAGGCTGTACATACTGACACCGGTGAGGAGAGTAGCAGTGACTGAAAAACGCAAATTGATGATGATGTAGCCGATTGCAGTTGGGAGCCGGGTGTACCAGGGAATTCATCATCGTCAGGCGAAGAGAGTGTCAGCTTGCGTGTCAGGCAGCAGAGAAGGCGGCAAGTCACTACTGTGGCCGTGAGTCAACAGGGTGGCCGCAATGCGAGGACGGTAGCCAAATGTCCGCCGGGTACAAATCCCGATTCGCAGGTCCAAGTAGGTCCAAGTAAGAAGTTACACAGGGGCTCAGTGAGGCAGCGGCGGTAGTAGTTGCTCAGTGCAGAGTGTTTGCGGTAAAATTACCACCTCAGCTGTGTGGCAGTTTTTTGTAAAGACACCAGAGGAGCCGAGCGTGGTTATATGCCATATATGCAGGCATAAAGTGAAGCGTGGCCAGGGAGCTAACGTTGACACCATGGCCCTGTGCCAACACATGCAGCGTCACCATCCAATGGCCTGGGAGAAACGGGTGTCAAATGTAGTCCATCCTGCAGGTGCAGCAACAGCAGCAGCACGCAATGGCACACATGCTGTTTCAGCAAGTCAAGGCTCCAGCACCTCTGCCGAAGGGAGCTGTTTGTCTTTGACATAATCTCCTGGTCCAGATGCTCCTGCTCCTTGCTGCGCATGGTGCCAGCAGTCGTTGAGCGAGGCGATTACAATGAGACAACTGTATGCGTCCAACCATCCTAAGGTGCAGAAGCTGACCATGCTTTTGTTCAAGTTGTTGGTACTGCAGTCCCTCCCTTTCCAAGTCGTGGACTCGGCACCCTTCAGAGAACTAATGGCTTGTGCCGAAACGAGGTGGAGAGTTCCAAGATGCAACTTATTTCCAAATAGGCAGTGACAGCCCTTCACCAATATGTAGAACAGAAGTTGGGCTAGTCCTTGAGCTTATCAGTTTCTTCCAAGGTACATGGCAGCGCGGACATGTGGAGCTGTAACTATGGTCAGGGCCAGTACATGTCCTTTACACCCCACTGGGTGAATGTGCTTCCCGCCCAGCCACACCAACAACTTCCAAAAGAGATGGCGCTTTCCACTTTGTCAAACTGTTTCTCCTACACCAGTGTCCGCCTCCTCCTCCTCCACCAGCACCTCAGCCTCCACAAGTGCTGCTTCATCATATCACATGTGCAGGGCATAGCGGTGTCACGCAGTTCTACACCTGGAACTGCTCCACGTCATGCAACAAGAAATCAATGTGTGGCTTTCTCCATGACAACTTAAAATCGGAACCATGGTGACAGACAATGGGAGGAACATTGTGTCCGTGCTGCACCGAGGAGGGATGGTCCATGCACCCTGCATGGTGCACGTGTTCAATGGGTGTTCCATTGACATTCTAAAAATGGCCAGGACACTTGCATGCACTTCAGCCACGCTTACAAAGTCAAGCACAAGCGGACTGGAGTACTCCCCTGTGTAACTTTGATGTCAGCCACTGGCAGCTCATGCGTGACACCTGCCGTTTGCTCAGGCCCTTTAAATAGGCCACTAGAGATGGGCGAATCGATTCTAATGATTCTAACTTCGGTTAGAATTTCAGGAAAAATTTGATTTGCCACGAAGCTGAAGTTTATGCTGATTCGCGGGAACGAAGTTGTTTTTTTTCCCCTCATGTTTCTGCTAAATGGGCACGAGAACAACGTATTACATGGGGCAGAGAACTCTGGGAAGGAGAAAGGAACACCCCCGATGACATCTGCAGACCTGTAAGCCAATCAGCGACTGGCAGGCTTATGTGATGTCACACAGCCCTATAAAACCCAGCCATTTTCTATCTCAGCACTTCACACTTCATGTTGTAGCGTCCAGCTGCTGCTATTGTGCTGTGCGATTCTTGCTGCAATCCCTCGCTGTTCTCTAAGGGGGATCTGTATACCCCAAATAGCAGTTCTATTTAGTGCCAAAATCGAATAGGAAGAAATCTGTTTGACTTTCATGCATCTGCAGTAGCAATTGGTGGACTAAACCCTGGTTGTTCTTTAAGGGGGATCTGTATACCCCAAATAGCAGTTTTATTTAGTGACAAAATTGAATAGGAAGAAATCTGTTTGGCATTCATGCATCTGCAGTAGTGAGCAGTGAGTTGTGGGGTATCTGCATAACGCACATTGCAATACCTTTTGGGGGCTCTAGTTTACAGCTAGATTTACGTGTGAAATCCACATAGTTTACACAGTGATTTTCGCCTGAAATTACACGTCAGTTGTGGGGTATCTGAACGCACATTGCAATACTTTTGGGGGCTCTAGTTACAGACATATTTACGTGTGAAATCACATAGTTATACAGTGATTTTCACTGAAAATACACTGCCAGTTGTGGGGTATATGTTATACGACATTGGCATACCTTTTGGGGGCTCTAGTTTACAGCCAGATTTACGTGTGAAATCCACGTAGTTTATACAGTGATTTTCACTGAAATTAAACTGTCAGTTGTGGGGTATCTGTATAACGCACATTGCCATACCTTTTGGGGGCTCTAGTTTACAGCCAGATTTATGTGTGAAATCAACGTAGTTTATCCAGTGATTTTCACTGAAATTACACTGTCAGTTGTGGGGTATCTGTATAAAGCACATTGCAATACATTTTGGGGGCTCTAGTTTACAGCCAGATTTACATGTGAAATCCACATACTTTATACAGTGATTTTCGTTGAAATTACACTGTCAGTTGTGGGGTATCTGTATAACGGACATTGCAATACCGTGGGGGGCTTAGTTCCAGCCGGAGTCCGTGTGAAATCCACGTAGTTTATACAGTGATTTTCACTGAAATTACACTGTCAGTTGTGGGGTATCTGTATAACGCACATTGCAATACATTTTGGGGGCTCTAGTTTACAGCCAGATTTACGTGTGAAATCCACATAGTTTATTTAGTGATTTTCACTGAAATTACACTGTCAGTTGTGGGGTATCTGTATAACGCACATTGTAATACCTTTTGGGGGCTCTAGTTTACAGCCAGATTTCCGTGAGAAATTCACATTGTTTATACAGTGATTTTCGCTGAAATTACACAGTCAGTTGTGGGGTATCTGTATAACGCACATTGCAATACATTTTGGGGGCTCTAGTTTACAGCCAGATTTACGTGTGAAATCCACGTAGTTTATACAGTGATTTTCACTGAAATTACACTGTCAGTTGTGGGGTATCTGTATAACGCACATTGCAATACCTTTTGGGGGCTCTAGTTTACAGCCAGATTTACGTGTGAAATCCACGTAGTTTATAAACCACTATGTCAGACAGAAAGGTGGCAGGTGGAGCAGGCAGAGGTCGCAGCACAGTAAGGGGATGTCGCAGCAGGGGTGACTCTGTGAGGCCAGAACTGCGGTTGTCATCTAGTGGCAGTGTGTTGATCAACAACCCAAAGGTTGTTGAATGGTTGACTAGGTCATCCAATTCCTCAAATATAACATCTGACAACCCCAGCCAAGAGTCCGTAGGTTCCTCTGATACAACAATTAGTTGGCATGGCCCAGGAGCAGGTCAGCGGCCCTCACCTGTCCTCAACCAGCCTCTGTCCTGTTCCTTTCCCGCAGCCAGAGAGCTACTAGGTGATCTGGGCTCCGCGCCACTATTCAGCGAGGATGAAGTGTTTGAGGACAGTCAGCAGCTGCTTTGCAGTGAAGAGGTGGGGCAGACTTCCACTGCTTCCTGCAGTAGGCAGGCTGTGCATACTGACATCGGTGAGGAGAGTAGCAGTGACCGGGAAACGCAAATTGATGATGATGTAGCCGATCGCACTTGGGAGCTGGGTGTAGCAGGGGATTCATCTTCGTCAGACGAAGAGAGTGTCAGCTTGCGGAGCAGGCAGTAAGTCGCTACTGTGGCTGTGAGTCAGCAGGGTGGCAGCAGTGCGTGGACAGGAGCCAAATGTCCGCGGGGTACAAATCCCGATTCGCAGGCCCAAATAAGCAGTGGCACAGGGGCTCAGCGAGGCAGCGGCTGTAGTAGTCGTTCAGTGCAGAGTGTTGGTGGTAAAATTACCACCTCAGCGGTGTGGCAGTTTTTTGTAAAGACACCAGAGGAGCCGAGCGTGGGTATATGTCATATCTGCGGGCAGAAAGTGAAGCGTGGCCAGAGAGCTAACCTTGGCACCACAGCCCTGCGCCAACACATGCAGCGTCACCATCCAATGGCCTGGGAGAAACGGGTGTCAGATGCGGTCCATCCTGCAGGCGTAGCAACAGCAGCAGCAGCAGCACCTAGTGGCACACATGCTGTTTCAGCAAGTCAAGGCTCCAGCACCTCTGCCGAAGGGAGCTGTTTGTCTTTGACATCATCTCCCTGTCCAGATGCTCCTGCTCCTCGCTACACATGGCGCCGCAAGTCGTTGAGGGAGGCGATTACAAAAAGACAACTCTATGCGTCCAGCCATCCTAAGGTGCAGAAGCTGACCGTGCTTGTCGAAGTTGTTGGTACTGCAGTCTCTCCCTTTCCAAGTCGTGGACTCTGCACCCTTCAGAGAACTAATGGCTTGTGCCGAACCGAGGTGGAGAGTTCCAAGCCGCAATTTTTTTCCAAAAAGGCTGTGCCAGCCCTTCACCAATATGTACAACAGAAGGTGGGCCAGTCCTTGAGCTTATCAGTTTCTTCCAAGGTGCACGGCAGCGCGGACGTGTGGAGCTGTAATTATGGTCAGGGCCAGTATATGTCCTTTACGGGCCCATTGGGTGAATGTGCTTCCCGCCCAGCCACACCAACAACTTCAACAAGAGACGGTGCTTTCTCCTCCACGTTGTCAAACTGCTGCTCCTGCGCCAGTGTCCGCCTCCTCCTTCTCCACCACCACCTCAGCCTCCACAAGTGCTGCTCCATAATACCACATGTGCAGGGCACAGCGGTGTCACGCAGTTCTACACCTGGTTTGCCTGGTCGAACGAAGTCACAGGGGAGGAACTGCTCCGCGTCATGCAAGAAGAAATCAATGTGTGGCTTTCTCTGCGACATCTAAAAATCGGAACCATGGGGACAGACAATGGGAGGAACATGGTGTTCGCGCTGCACCGAGGAGGGATGGTCCATGCGTCCTGCATGGCGCACGTGTTCAATCTGGTAGTCAACAAGTTCCTGAAGTCTTACACCCATCTGCAAGACATTCTAAAATTGGCCAGGACACTGTGCACGCACTTCAGCCATTCTTACAAAGCCAAGTACACCCTCCTCGAGTTGCAGCGCCAGAACGGCCTACCCCAACATAGTCTGATATGCAATGTTTCCACCCGTTGAAATTCCAGCCTCCATATGTTAGACCGCATGTATAAACAGAGAAAAGCCATTAATGATTTTTTGATGATGCAAGCGGACCGTAGTACTCCCCTGTGTAACTTTGATGTCAGCCACTGCCAGCTCATGCATGACACCTGCCATTTGCTCAGGCCTTTTGAAGAGGCCACGTTATTTGTCAGTCACCAGGACTGCGGGATGAATAACGTCATTCCACTGCTTCATGTCCTGGAACTCATGCTGCAAAATCTGTCTGGTCTGGGCACTGGAGAAGTGGAGACTACATCTCATGGCCACATGAGTCCGGTGGGGGCTGAACTGGAGGAGGAGGAGGAGGACATTGGAGCACAAGCAGAGTATGGTGCAATTTGGGGTGTTTCTACTTAGGTGACAGGAGAGGAGGAGCAGGAGCATCCAGAAGAGGTAGAAGACGAGGCATATGACCCAGAAGCACCATGCAGTTTACAGTGGAGATGGAGGCCCAGAGTCCCTCAGAGTCACTTGCGCAGATGGCCCGCAGCATGCTGCTTTGCCTAACTAGTGACAGCTGAATAGTCAACATCTGTCATAGGGATGATTTTTGGCTCTCCACCCTCTTGGACCCTCGCTACTGGTCAAAAATGGGTGACTTTTTTCCTGCTGCTGAGAGGGAGGAACAACTGGCATACTATAGAGAAATACTGTGCACACAGTTGGCCCATGCCTATGTGCGCCATTGTCCATCCTCTGTCAGGTCTGACCGGGGGATTCCTGGCAGTCATCGCTCATGTACTATTGCCACGGCTGCTGTGAGGATCTGGGGGGGGGTAGGAGCAGTCTGGATTCTTTAATGAGCAACTTCCTTCACTCGCCTATTGGGGAGGGCAGCAGCAGGACATGGAGCAGACCCTGCACCAACAGGTGATGGCCTACTTGGACAGCACTTTACCACCTCAGGTAGAGAATCCCATGGACTACTGGGCATTCAAACTTGATGCATGGCCGCAACCTGCGCAGTTTGCAGTAGAGAAGCTGTTCTGCTCTGCCAGTAGTGTGGCATCAGAGCGGGAGTTCAGTGCGGCGGGGGCCATTGTTACCCCAAGGAGAACCCGCTTGTCCACCCGTAATGGGGAGAGACTAACCTTTGTCAAGATGAATCAGGCTTGGATCGGCCAGGATTTCAACTCACCAATGCCTAATGCATCGGATTAGATCAGCCATGACGCCTCCTACAAATGTTGAGAAATGAGTGTGGGTTCTAACTACCTGTCTCAGCCACTATTCTTTATCAGCCACTATCATTGTGCCACTCTGTGGGCTCCTGCTGCTGCCAACGCAACCTCCACACTATATCATTGTGCCACTCTGTGGGCTCCTGCTACTGCTGATACCATCTTCACACTATATCATTGTGTCACTCTGTGGGCTCCTGCTGCTGCTGCTGACGCCACCTCCACACTATATCATTGTGTCACTCTGTGGGCTCCTGCTGCTGCGACCTCCACACTATATTATTGTGCCACTCTGTTGGCTCCTGCTGATGCCGCCTCCACACTGTATCATTGTGCCACTCTGTGGCCTACCATGTTGCCACCACCTCCATACCTTTGACCTCATGCTGTTGCTCCTGGTGCCACCTTTGCAGTTCTATTTTGGCAAAGACCTGATATTTTCAGGAAAACTGTAATGTATTATGGATGTGGCGTCTCTAATCTTCAAGTTCAAATGTAAATGGAAAATTTCAACTTCTAATTCATTTCAAACTTCATCATTGTGTCACAATGTGGCCTCCTCTGCTGTTGGCTAAGTGGGCTTCTGCTACCACCACCTCCACACTCTATCATAGTGCCACTCTGTGGGCTCCTGCTGCTGCTTCTGCTGTCACCTCCACACTCTTATTATTGTGCCACTTTGTGGCCTCCTGCTGCTGCTGCTACCACCTCCACGCTCTGACATTGTGCCACTCTGTGGCCTACCATGTTTCCGCCACCTCCATAATTTGTCATTGTGCCACTCTGCAGCCTATTCATGCTGCTGCCACTCCTGTTTGATTTTGGCTTTAACAATACTGATGATGGACTATTGAAAGCGGACACTGACGGACGAAATGAAGGGAAAAATGATCAGTGACGTCAATGCAAAATTACTGCCGACACCCTCTCCACTCTTTTGGGGGGGTTTCTACATGTATTAGGGTTTAAGAGAACTGATTTTGCCATAATCTATGGAATCATTTAATGTCAGTGTAAAAAGAGTGCACTCTTTGATGTTATATTGGGATCTTGGCCCTCAGCTCAGTCCTTTCGAGCTGACACAGACATTGGGGGTCATTTACTAAGGGCCCGATTCGCGTTTTCCCAACGTGTTACCCGAATATTTCCGATTTGCACCGATTTCCCCTGAATTGCCCCGGGATTTTGTTGCACGCGATCGGATTGTGGCGCATCGGCGCTGGCATGCACGCGACGGAAATCGGGGGGCGTGGCCGAACGAAAACCCGATGGATTCGGAAAAACTGCCGCATTTAAAAAAAACAAATCTGTCGCGGAGCTTGCACTTACCTTCACTCAGCCCGGCTCGGTGAACTCCAGCGCGTTCTGATGCTTTTCAGCGCAACAGCGCCACCTGGCGGAGGAACTACCTTAATGAATCCCGGCCGGACCCGAACCCAGCGCAGAGAACGCGCCGCTGGATCGCGAATGGACCGGGTAAGTAAATCTGCCCCATTATCTTTTCAGGCTGCTTTCCCTCTTTGCTTATTTGGTGAAGTTGGCCCCTGTAAGTGCTCATGGAATTGAAGAGTGAAGCGATTCTAAGAGCGGCAGCCATCATGTGTGTGTCATACTCGCTCCTTATGCATATTTAAGCATGGCACAACATTCTACAACACCCTACAGGCTCTCTGCAGCCAGGAAATGCCTGTTTTTTAACGCGATTCGTCATGATTCGGTTTGGGTTGAATATAATTTTTTCAATAAATTCTGCGAAGCGGGACGAACCGAATTTTAACAAATTCGCCCATCTCTACTCACTGATGCTGTCACTCAACAGGGCTCCTAATGCTAATCCTCTCCTTCAGATCTGGAATTCTTTCACAGTCTGTGATCTAGTTCTCCTTGCAGCGCCTTTTTCACTTAGGGAATGCTCTTACTCATGGATGACACTGGAACACTCAGTCAGCAGTGCTTCTTCTTTTAGGCCTAGTGATGGGTAGTACGCAAACGAGCCGGTGCAAAGAGCCGACTCATTCGAGTGAACGACGTGAGCCGGCAGCTCACTAAACCCTTCCCCTAAACGGTTCTTCACGCCCCCTTTAAAGTGGTGTGGTGTCGGGTGACTGACTGGCCTGCTTCTCCTTATTATATATTTAATAGGGAGCTGTTCAGGAGCCAGAAGAGCCAGCTCTTCTTAGTGAGCTGAGCCTAATGAGCCAGCTCACTAAGAAGAGCCTTAATTCCAATCACTACTCCGCACCACACTCCGAAGGTGGCTGCCACACACTCCTCCTGCCTAGAGCTCCATCTCTGAAGAGCACGGTCTCTATGTCACTGTCACTGGAGGGATTAGTTCCTTGGTAAGCAAAACATGACATAACATCCGCATTATCATTGGCCTTACAAGTCTGGTATTTGATGTTAAAGTTGATGTTAGCCAGACATAAAATCCACCCGTGCTCAATGGCTGCTTCCTATACACTTCATGCGGCCATATAAAAATGGCCCCCGGTAAATCCATGAAGGCAAAAATCACATAAGCAGTCTAAGGGACACACTCACAAGAAAGATGGCTGCTTCCTATACACTTTGTACTGCTACACAAATATAGCCACCGCTAAGTCGATGTAAACAGGCGCAAATTGGCAATCTAAGTGACACATAGTCACATGGAAGATAATGGCTGCTTCCTATTTACTTGCTAGGGCCACACATATATGGCCATCTCTATATCCATAGGAATGGAAATAGATAAAACATTGACATAGCACCACCTAGTGGGTATTAAAAAAATAGTACATCTCCTCAACCGATTTAAATTCATAATGTGAGTACATTAGAAAAATATGATTGTGCATAAATACATATACATATCAGGGTGCATTTACTTACAAAGTTGGACAGTTCAATAAAAGTGCATTCACCTGCTTGGTGCGACCAATTCAACAAATCATGAATCTGTTCCTTCCACGAAATAGTCCGACATAGTTCACCATCTTTTTTGTGGTGCACCTTGAACATAGGGCGTGCGACACAATTTGAAAGTTTAATACGGCGCTCAGTCGATATCATTTAGACTGTCCAACAGCACGCCAGACACAAAAGAATCGCACAAGACAGAATAGTGCCGCAGACACTTCTGACAAAAGCGTGGCGCAAAGCCCTTAAGTAAATGTGTCCCATTATACCTTTAAACCATACTAAACAGTGAGTCATGCAAGTGCTCCCCTAGTGAGAGTGACAGTGACCTATAGAGAAAGTAACGCACATATATATACTAATTACTATGTACAGTGCAATAAATTTAATAAACTACAATAATTTACATATTAAAGTGTAAAGTGCATTACAAGGACTAAAGAAGTTGTGCTGATGTGGAGGCACTATAATCATATGCATAGATGTATATTTGATGTGTCTGAGTGACAATCCTAAGGGAGGTGCTGCAATGGACCATCGTGTTGTTCAAGGAACATCAGACCAGTAGAAATTTTAAAGAAGAAATGGAAGCAACCTAGAAAAATAAAATAAGAATAAATAAAAATATCATAAATCATAAACTACCAAGGGGTTAAAAAACAACACTCATCAAACTGCCCCTTAGGTCAGTGGATGTGAATACAGAAAACCTAAGAAGGAGCATACTGTATATACTCGAGTATAAGCCAACCTGTGTATAAGCCGAGGCCCCTAATTTTACCACAAAAAACTGGGAAAACCTATTGACTCGAGTATAAGCCGAGGGTGGGAAATGCATTGGTCACAGCCCCCCCCCCCCCATTATATAGCCACCAAGCCCCCAGTAGTATATAGCCAGCCAGCCCCCAGTAGTACATAGCCTGCCAGCCGCTGCCCCAGTATAGTCTGCCAGCCGCTGCCCCAGTACATAGTCTGTCAGACCCTGCCCAAAATATCCTGTCCCTGCCCCAATATAAGCCTGTCAGCCCCGCCCCAATATATTAGCCTGTCAGCCCCTGCCCCCATATATATCCTGTCAGCCCCTGCCCCAATATGTAGCCTGTCAGCCCCTGCCCCAATATGTAGCCTGTCAGCCCCTGCCCCAATTTGTAGCCTGTCAGCCCCTGCCCCAATTTGTAGCCTGTCAGCCCCTGCCCCAATTTGTAGCCTGTCAGCCCCTTCCCCAATTTGTAGCCTGTCAGCCCCTGCCCAAGAATTTAGCCACCAGCCCCTGTGCCCTCTTAACCGGTTAAGGACCGGGCCCTTTCCTGTTTTTTCATGTCCATTTTTCACTCCCCACCTTCAAAAATCTATAACTTTTTTATTTTTACACATAAAGAGCTGTGTGATGGCTTGTTTTCTGCGCAACAAATTGCACTTCATATTGGTGGTATTAAATATTCCATGCCATGTACTCGGAAGCGGGAAAAAAATTCCAAATGCAGTGAAAATGGTGAAAAAAAGCATTTGCGCCATTTTCTTGTGGGCTTCGATATTACGTCTTTCACTGAGCGCCCCAAATGACATGTCTACTTTATTCTTTGGGTCGGTACGATTAAGGGGAAACCAAATTTGTATAGGTTTTATAATGTTTTCATACATTTACAAAAATTAAAACCTCCTGTACAAAAATTATTTTTTTGATTTTGCCAACTTCTGGCGCTAATAACTTTTTAATGGTTTTTATGCTTTAAGCTGTGGGTGGTGCCATTTTTTGCAAAATTTGATAATATTTTCAATTACATCATTTTTAGGACTGTACGACCTTCGGATCACTTTTTATAGATTTTTTTATATTTTTCATAATAGCTAAAAAGTGCCATTTTCGACTTTGGGCGCTATTTTCCGTTACTGGGTTAAACGCATTGAAAAACCGTTATCATATTTTGATAGATCGGGCATTTTCGGACGCGTCGATACCTAATGTGTTTATGATTTTTACTGTTTATTTATATTTATGTCCAGAGCCAGATCATCATTGGCTCTATTGGAGCGCTAGCGCCGGGCCCCCGGATCCGGATTTATTGGTTGGGGGCCCCCGGCCTGGCGCTCCAATAGCGCCGATATTCATGCTCCTGCTGGGGCCCCGACACTCGCCTCGGTAGACGGGTAGGGACCTCCGTCCGTCCGGACAGGAAGCTCCTGCCCGTCACTGTATAGTGCTCGATGCGGCTCGAGCACTATTACTGGAGCGATGTGCGCCGGGGTTGTCTTCCGGCCACATCGCTCCATAAATTAGGATGCGCGGCCGCGCGATGACGTCATCACGCGGCCACGCACCCTTTCCTGCCTGGCCGCGGGCTGAAGAAAGAAGATGTGGGAGCCTGAGGTGAGTACGAGTTTTTTTTTTTTAATCAAATAGCAGTAAAAACATGGTGGGGGCTTATTAAAACATGGTCGGGGCAGAACATTATATAATTCATGGTGGGGGAGGAGGCAGCATATCAAATAATTCCTTGTGGGGGGGGCAGCACATCATTTATTCCATTGTGGGGGGGCAGCATATCATTTAATCCATTGTGGGGGGGGCAGCATATCATTTAATCCATTGTGGGGGGGCAGCATATCATTTATTCATTGTGGGGGGCAGACCCATTTATTCCATTGGGGGGGCAGCATATCTTTAATTCCATTGGTGGGGGGCAGCATATAAATCATTTAATCCCAATTTTTTTTGGGGGGGCACATATTTATTAATCCATTGTGGGGGGGGGCCAGCATATCATTTAATCCATTGTGGGGGGGGGGCAGCATATCATTTAATCCATTGTGGGGGCGGCATATCATTTAATTCATTGTGGGGGGCATACATCATTTAATTTCATTGTGGGGGGGCAGCATATCATTTAATTCATTGTGGGGGGGCAGCATATCATAAATCATTTGGGGGGGCGGCTATCATTAATCCTTGTGGGGGCAGATCATTTAATTCATTGTGGGGGGGGGCGTCAATATCATTTAATTCTAATTCATTGTGGGGGGGCAGCATATCATTTAATTCATTGTGGGGGGGGGCATATCATTTAATTCATTGTGGGGGGGCAGCATATCATTTAATTCCTTGTGGGGGGGGCAATATCATTTAATTCATTGTGGGGGGCGGCATATCATTTAATTCATTGTGGGGGGGCGGCATATCATTTAATTCATTGTGGGGGGGGGCAGATATCTTAATTCCTTTGGGGGGCGATATCATTTAATTCCTTGTGGGGGGCAGCATATCAATAAATCATTGTGGGGGGGGGTGGGGGAGCATTCAAATATTCATTGTACGGGGACATATCATACATTTATTATTAGCATTCCAATATTCATTCTAGTATATTAAATTCTGACCGCTGCACGCTGTACTATTACGGCATGGAGTTTTTTAAGCATTTACAGGAGGATCACAGAGCGAGGTCTCGTCATACAGACAAGGGTTTTGCTGCATACACCCACTGCTAACACCCACAAATGGTACAAATATCGGTGTTACCCCTTGATCATAGCTGGCAAAGCGCCGCCAGTGGTAGTCAAAAGATGAGAGGACGCCCCTTCTGTTTCGATCATTGCTCCCCATGACGTCATTGGGAGGCAACAATCCTTTGCGGTGACAGCCTGGGGTCTTTACAAGGCTGTTCACTTCCTGCTATTATTACAATGTTACAGTTTGCATATTGTAATAGCTTATATGGAAACCCCATATACTGCCCATACCTTAGTATGGCAGTATTGATAGATCATCAGAACAACATAGGGTTAAAGTACCCTAGTGGGTCTGAAAAGTTGAAAAAAATATATGAAAAAGGGGAAAAATAAATCTAAAAGTTCAAATCACCTTTTTTTTTTCCATGAACTGATTGTAAAATTAAACATAAAATCATAACATTGCTTCACTCATTCCAAATGTTTGATCTATCAAATTAATAACGGTTATTCACGGTGTTGAACCCCATAACGGATAACAGCGCTCAAATGTCTGAAACACCACTTTTTCACTATTTTGCAACATATAAAAAATTTTACAAATGACCAAAGGTTGTAACAGTCCTGAACGTGTCCTGCGCGGTAACATGTACGCAAGAACGGCCCTCATCCCAAAATCCCCCGCAGTATATTAGATAATTCATTGATGGGGGCAGTACATTAAGTAATGGGGGGCCATAACATTATAATTTCTTGAGGTGACCAGCATCTAAAATGATGGGGCCACCCCAGTATATTTAGAGGGCTATAAATAGGTAAATTAATTATAAAGGGGGCCTTATAAATGAAGTCATCAATTGGGGGCAACATATATAATTAGGGGTAACAGTATTATTTATTCAGGGCTTAGTAATCTTATATTTGGGGGGTCGCATGTGTTCTTTCTTGATCTATGCTAGTGGTTTTATTATGGGGTATATTTGGGGGGGGGGGCATTTTTCTGTTATCCAGGTGACATTATACTGTGAGTAACTGTGGTATTTTTAGGTGCACAGTGTGGGGCATGTGCTGCCGGAAGCTGAAGACATCTGCTGCAAAAATTTTCAGCCAAAAGTTATGTCGATTCTGGCCCTGAAGGAGGAGACATGTCACCTGTGAGATACTAGAAGCCACTTCTGCAGTATTGTACTCACAGATTAACCTTCTAGTGTGAGACAGCTCTCAGTTTGTACTGTACATGTCCTGATATATTCATAGTGTCCATAATGAGCCAGCAATGGGGTGTGGGGTTATTGTCATCCGTAATTGTTATGCATTCTCTTATTGATAACGTTGGTGCTGTGACATCACTTTGTGTATTTGCCCCCTGTTCTGTGACATCACTGTGTGTGTTAACCCTCTGTGTTGTGACATAACTGTGTTAGTCTATCAGCCCACTGTGCTGTGACATCACTGTGTGTGTGTGTATTAACCCCATGTGCTGTGACATCACTGTGTGTGTATTAACCCTGTGCCTAATAAATTCCTAAGGGGGGCTTACCTAATGATTTATTAAAGGAGAGCCCTGCCTAATAAATTTCTAAGGGAGAGGCCTACCTAATGAAGCTCTATGGGGAACCCTTTGTCTAGCATTATGGGTGCACAGTGTGGTCAGTTGTGGTGTGAGCAGTATATATGTAAGGGGTACTGTGTGGACAGTTGTGGTGTGAGGAAGTTATGATGAGATATGTGGGGTTTTACGTTGGGGCAGTTGTGGGTGTGTGAGGAGTATATAGAAATATGTGGGGCACAGGTGGTCAGTTGTGGTGTTGAGGGGTATATATTGATAATGTGGGGTACAGTGGTGGTCAGTTGTGGTGTGTGTGGGATTGATTCAGTTTGGTGGCACTTTGTGGAGTTTGTGAGGAGATATATGATATATGTGGGGCACAGTTGTGGTCAGGTGTGTGGTTTTGTGAGGGTAGTATTATTGATAAGTGGAGGCTACAGTTGTGGTCAGTTGTGGTGTGAGGGGTATATATGATATATGTGGGGTACAGTGTGGTCAGTTGTGGTGTGAGGTGTATGTATGATATATGTGGGGTACAGTGTGGTCAGTTGTGGTGTGTGAGGATTATATATGATATATGTGGGGGCACAGTGTGGTCAGTTGTGGTGTGTGAGGAGTATATATGATATATGTGGGGTCAGGGCCGGTTCTAGACAAAGTGGGCCCTGGGCAAAACTAAAAGTGGGGCCCAAAATAAAACTATTTTATGACCAGTCACAGTCAGCAAGAGGCTCCCTTTAGTATGGTAAAACAAACTGTAATATGGGAGAATTTTATAGGAGATAGATGATAGGGAGATTGATGGGCAGCATGGTGGCTCTGTGATTAGCACTACAGCCTTGCAGCGCTGGTCAACATCTGCAAAGATTTTGTATGTTCTCTCTGTGTCTGCGTGGGTTTCCTCCGGGTCCTCCGGTTTCCTCCCACACTCCAAAAAATTACTGGTAGGTTGATTAGACTGTGAGGCCCATTGGGGAGAGGGACCGATAT
Source organism: Engystomops pustulosus (assembly GCA_019512145.1). Taxonomy (NCBI): domain Eukaryota; kingdom Metazoa; phylum Chordata; class Amphibia; order Anura; family Leptodactylidae; genus Engystomops; species Engystomops pustulosus. Next base: position 48,592,003 of record CM033644.1, on the reverse strand, counting down.
TTTCTGAAAGCAGACACTTGCCCCATTTTCAAAATTGCATCAAAGAGTTTATAGACATAGGCGCCTTCATGCAATTTTGATTCAAATTGAAACATTTTATAAAAAAAAATACTTAAAATTTGACTTTGATGGCAAAAAATTTGATGCAAACAGAAAATGTTTACTTTCACATCTCCTAAATGTAATGCATGGACATGTGTAGAGTTCACAAATGTGCCCTATTGATATGTTCACATAAATAAATCCACATAATATCACTAAAACTGTAATAACTAGATATCTGCTTTTCAGCTAGACATTTTTAGACAGTCTAAACCTCTCTAATTAGATAATAAAAGTCACTTTTAGATGTGCGCCATTGTATTAGCTGCACAATAACAGAACCCTCCGCGCTTCATAAGAATGAGAGTGAGAACGTCAGGTGTAAATAATGGAGGATGGTGTGAAATAAAAACTTTATTCCAGAACATGTGTATGTTTTTGGTGTTACATATAACTTTATGGACATGTTCTGGTCACGGTGTAGTCACATTAGGCGAAGAGGATCGAATGTTCATCGTATCAGTCAATTTTCCCAACAAGAAAAAACTATCACAAAATAAAAGGGAATAAGAGAGAAAGGGCCACATTTATCACTTTTGTGCGCCTAAGTGAAGTAGTTGCGCCTAAATTCTGGCGCACTGTTTTCCAGAATTATCACAAGCTACAACCATCTGTGATAAGCTAATTTCCTGCCTCTTATTAATCACTTTACTTTAACACAGTTTTGGCGCAGTTTCGGCGTAATGTTAGATTCAGGCACTTACATGTGATCCTGCTACAAGCTCCTCTCTGCTTCTCCCACATCCCAGAATGAAGATAACACTCACAGCAGCACCCAGGTGTGTGACACCCTGCACCCAGTGACCTCCTCAGCAGGGGCTTCTCCTGGAGGGGATCCCCCAGTGCTGATCTCCTGCTGCACCCCTGTAATTCTGTACAGTATCCCCCTCAGACACACTGGTGATACTGTGCAGAATTACATGGGGGACACTTGTATGTAGTATCTGCAACATTCTGCAACGTTCTCAGCTCTCTTGCTTTGAGCTCAGGATTCTGCAGAATGTTTTGTAAATAGAAGGTGATGAACTGTAAATAGAGTCTGCAGCTCCTGTCTGCAGAGCATCTAATATCTGTATGATCTGTTCTAGTGTCTGCAGAGTATCTTATGTCTGTATGATCTGTTCTAGTGTCTGGCTGAGCTTTGCTGCTAGAAATGAGCTGTTCTGCAAAGGGGCTCAGTGCTTTCTTCTCAGATAACGCCACCTTCGGGCTGGAGTGTTTTTGCGCCCATTTTTGCGCCTAAATGAAAAGTCGCAAGTGATGAATATCATAAGGCGCAGCAAAACATCTGGATTGCTAGGATAAATGAGGGAAAGCTGGTTATTTTTGCTGCGCAGCGCAGCGCAAAAAACTGTGCGCCTGAATGAAAAGGCCCAAAAACAACAGAAAAAAAACGATTGATACATGTGGCCCAAAGTGTGTTCTTCGATAGTTCTGCATAGAGAAGGGTTAAAAACATGAATATTAGTTGATATTATCCATTCTCAAAATGTAGTAACATATAGAGTGAATATTTCCATTATCTGTGAGGTGCAGCAGCTCCTGTGTGCAGTACATTCTCCCTGCAGCCTGATGGCTAAGAATCTGGAGGGGGGGGGGGGACAATTCAGGGGGCTATATCTCTGGCTCTGTGAGACATAGAACCTCACTTCTTTTTTCCTATGAAAGAAGAGAGTCTCCTCTTTTGTATGAATTTGTGTTTTGTGTTTCTATGTTTTAGGAAAACGGAGATAATAACTGTTAGACTGCCATCGGGAGTGATTTTTATATATAAAAATGGCACCTGATATTCTCACTTTAAACCTGAATATCTCTGGATCCATGGCACCTAGAAACAAAATTCAAGATTCATTTGAAAGAAGAGATTCTCCTCTTCCAGGCGGCAGGGGGCCCTGGGCAATTGCCACCTTTGCCTACCCATAGCGCCGGCCCTGTGTGGGGTACAGTGTGGTCAGTTGTGGTATGAGGGGTATATATGATAAATGTGGTGGCACAATGTGGGCAGTTGTGGTGTGAGCGTCAGGTGTGAGGTGTATATAGCATGATGTCAACTATGTTTGTTTTATAAACCTGCACAGATGAGTCATGGATGGAAGAAGTCTACAGGAAGATCAGAAAGAAGGGAAGAGACAACATGAGGGACGTCACCTGTAAGTGATTGGATGACACTGCGGCCTCTGTGCAGGACTGGTATATACTACTGTATGGTCACTATATGGTGGTACGTACTGGTCTGTGTGTAGGTTATTATATATTATTGCAGTATTATTCGGTTATTATGTAGTGGTGATAATCATGATGCAATGATATTATTTGGGCCTTGTACAGAGGTGCTATTAGTGATATTGTCCTTTGCTCGTGGTGTTTGTATAATAACAATATGGTGGTAAAGATCATCAGTAAATGGAGTTTATATGTGGTAAATTATTGGTAATACTGGTCTGTGTATAGAGTCTTGTGCTCATTATCAGGATGTTGGTATTATCTTTATGTTGTGGTGATGTTGTGTGCTGCATTTTGGAGGAATCATTTATAAATAGATGCGCTATTGTTTGGAATATTGGTCTTATGGTAGTTTTAATTGGTTACAGTATTGTGGTATCATTTTAAAATAGTATGGCGGGAGTATTTTTTGGTTTCTACTATCTCTAGAGCTTTTAAACAGTCTCACTTTGTGGTACCTTTTTACTTATATCGTTGTGGGAGGGGGCCCCACATTGGCTGCAGAGCTGGGGGGGTCCCATCCTAAATGAGGTGCTCCATACCACTGGGACCCTTAATCTGGCCCTGTTTATGTCAGTTCTAGGGAAAGGGGGGTTATTTGAAATTTTAGGTTTTTTTATTATTATTTTTTTTAACTTTTTTTAATTTTTATTTTTACTATTTTTCAGACTCCCTAGGGTACTTTAACCCTAGGTTGTCTGATCGATCCTATCATATACTGCCATACTACAGTATGGCAGTATATGGGGATTTTCCTCCTCATTCATTACAATGTGCTATCAGCACATTGTAATGAAGAGGTTAAAACGAAATAGCCTCGGGTCTTCGGAAGACCCGAGGCTACCATGGAGATGGATCGCCGCCCCCCCGATGGCGTCACGGGGAGCGGCGATCCCAGGTAAGATGGCGGTCACGAAGTGGTTAAAGAGCCAGATCCCCGGCCGGTTATGGAGCCGGATCCCCGGCCAGTTATGGAGCTGGATCCCCTGCCCGTTGTGGAGCCGGATCCCCGGCCCGTTATGGAGCCGGATTCCCGGACCGTTATGGAGCCGGATCCCCGGCCTGTTATAGAGCCAGACAGTTAATAAAAAAAATAATAATCTAAACTCACCTTTCCGGCGGCCGCGTGAGTCTTCTATGCAATCCCTGCTGCCGGCACACACAATATGATCACGGCGGCTGAAGTCAGTGACTGTGACATCGCACTGACCTGGTGACGCAGCCAGAGGGATCACATAGAAGACTCGTGTGGCCGCCGGAAAGGTGAGTTTAGATTTTTTTTTTAGTCAGCTTTTTGACTCGAGTATAAGCCGAGTTTGTGTTTTTCAGCACATTTTTTGTGCTGAAAAACTTGGTTTATATGCGAGTATATGTCAGCCCCTGCCCCAATATATAGCCTGTCAGCCCCTGCCCCCAATATATAGCCTATCAGTCCATGCCCCAGTATGTAGCCTTGAAGGAGGGAGCCACAGCACCAAAGGTCAAAATTCAAAAGGATTTATTTACAAGTGCATCCAAACATGATAAGCGCGACGTTTCGATTCACAATGAATCTTTATCAAGCATAAAAATGGCCAGTGCCAAGACATATATATACAAAGCATACTCAGTGACGTCATTTCCTTTGTGACGTGATGTGTAATTGATTAAAAATACAATTCATATATAATACATAAAGATAAGGGAGTGCTATACTCCATACGTGAGTATTAATAACATTAATAAGTGTGATCAGTAGAGTACAACAATAGAGAACATTCCTTAATATTCATCAGTGATTAAATACAGGTGCATATCCCCGTCATGTGTGCGTTGATTGGATGCGTCTCCATGGGATTAGTCCGAGCGCGATGCGACTGCGCATGCGTAGTTGGTAAGGTTGTCATGGTGATACTAGTCACCTGATCGCTGCCGATATCCCAGTATGCGTTCCGATCATGTGATGTATCCTGTTCCTGGAGCGTACTGGAGGTAAATATGATACAAGAAATACTCATAATAATCTGTATAGTAACGGTATCGCGTGATCATTATTTTAAATACAAAGAGGCAGAACAAGTGCCCATATTTATACGGTAGCAGCATACTCAAGAGATATCTAGGAGGATACCCTGTAATAAAAATATATGATCATATTCGAGGGTCGTGCATTCATCCAAAGCATCCAAAATCAGCCTCTGGAGGTACATGGGGTTGGCTAAGACGAGCCATCAGGTGTCCGTACGGGACCAAGCCACGACCAGCACAGAAGAACCCCAATTTTTTGTACCTTTATATCATCAGAGGTAGGATACTTTTTGTATCATTTTGAAAAAATGTTTAAAAACGAGTTTCTATGCAAAAAGATAGAGGTCCTTTACTGCAGTGAAACAATCAAAATCACTAGTTGGTACAAAAGTTAAACCAAATTGAGAACTTCCAATTGTGTATTGGTCAAGGTTGATCAAATAAATGTATTACCTCTGGTGCTGTATGTTCACGCTGAGTAACAGATTCATCATACACCAACTGGCCTCAGTTTCAACGGAGGACAAAGATAAAGACAGATTGACCATGCTTCACTGGGGTAGTCTTGGTGTACTTCCATTTGTAGATAATATTGCGTTCTTTGTCCTATAGATCCCTTTGAAATGTTTCCATTTTTAGAATCTTGGTATGTTTCTCCCATTTAGTAAAAGATTCTTGAAGATTCTTGTTTTTGGTCTCTAATTCTGATGTACTAAGAAACTGTCTTAACTGTGTCTCAAAGCCTTCAATTCTAGAATCTAAGTCCTTTATTGTTGGGGCATTATGTTCAATAATTTCATAAGTCCATTGGAACATCCATTACAAGTTTCATTAACCCTTTCACGACCCGTGACGTAATGGCACGTCACGGGTCGGCCGCGGGTGCATGGAGAGGGCTCACGCGCTGAGCCCTCTCCATAGGCGGTAAGTCTTTCCTGCATATTGCAGCAAAGGCTTACCGGTAACACCCGGTGTTTTCCCGCTGATCACCGCCGGCAAAGCTGTCGGCGGCTTCAAAAGGATGGCGGCGCATGGGCGCCGCCATCTTTTCGAGGATCGCCGCTCCCCGTGACGTCATCGGGAAGCGGCGATCCGTCGCCATGGTAACCTCGGGTCTCACGAAGACCCGAGGCTACTTCGGGTTAACCCATGCATTACAATGTGCTATCAGCACATTGTAATGTATGAGTAGTAAAATAAACATATACTGCCATACTGTAGTATGGCAGTATATGATAGGATCGTGCAGACACCCTAGGGTTAAAGTACCCTAGGGAGTCTGAAAAATAGTAAAAATAAAAGTAAAAAAAAGTTAAAAAAAAAAAAATTATAATAAAAACCCCTAAAAACTCAAATCACCCCCTTTCCCTAGAACTGATATAAATAAACAGTAAAAATCATAAACACATTACGTATCGCCGCGTCCAAAAATGCCCGATCTATCAAAATATGATAACATTTTTTCACTGTGTCTAATCCCGTAACGGAAAATCGCGCCCAAAGTTGAAAATGGCACTTTTTTGTCATTTAAAAAAAAAAAAAAAATTCTATAAAAAGTGATCACAAGGTCGAACAGTCCTAAAATTGATAACATTGTAAACGTAATCAAAATCTGCAAAAAACGACACCACCCACAGCTCCGTACACCAAAGTATAAAAAAGTTATTAGTGCCAGAAGATGGCAAAATCCCCCCAAAAATTTTTGTACAGAAGGTTTTAATTTTTTTAAATGTATGAAAACATTATAAAACCTATATAAATTTGGTATCCCCGTAATCGCACCGACCCGCAGAATAAAGTAGACATGTCATTTGGGGCGCACAGTGAAATCCGTAAGATCCAAGCCCACAAGAAAACAGCACAAATGCGTTTTTTTACCAATTTCACAGCATTCTGAATTTTTTTCCCGCTTCCCAGTACACGGCATGGAATAATAAATACTATCACTATGAAGTGTAATTTGTTACGCAGAAAACAAGCCGTCACACAGCTCTGGACATGGAAAAATAAAAAAGTTATGGATTTTTGATCATGGGGAGTGCAAAATGAAAATGAAAAAACAAAAAAGGGCCAGGTCCTGAAAGGGTTAAAGGACCCCAAAATCAAGCTTCCTGTAAAAAAAAGGGCAAAGTCTCTGAGGGATTCTTGAGGCTTGTGCATCTTCCCGGAAAACCTGCTTGAACTCAGAGGCGATTCGGTTTTCTAAGACTTTCTAAGATTTGGATCACAGATTGCTCTTCTGGTCGGGCCAGAAATTGACCTCAAGGGGAGCGAGCCCCTGCAGTTGATCAGTTAAGTTTTCCACCCTTAAAGGTAGCAAGCATCTTAACCCAAAATTCAGTAGGGGTGTGTGATTTCCTTTCATTTAAGGTATTCAGGGGGCCCCTAAGTAATTTGATATGACTGCAGTGGTATTGGTAGTAGTGGAGCTATTTAGACTGCCTGGGGTACCTGGCAGACTTCTGTCCAATTGTAATGGTTGTGGATACAAAAGGCACTACAGGATAGCATCCTCCTGCTGATCAGACATGATGGCACCAGAGGGTTTTAAGCCAAAGGGACAATGTTCGTTGCCATGGGCAATGGCTAGTAATGGGGATGGGGTCCCCTTAAGACACAGTCACTATTTGAGCCAATATACACCTAGCTGCAGAAACAGTCTCTCCCCCTCTTAATTGCCCCAGCAGTACCCACTCAGGATGAGCCACTGTGGTGGAACAGACCCAGTGTTCAATTTGTGGCCCCAAATCCCTTTTATAGGTGCTGCAGCAGTGAATCTCCCTGTGGTCATTACATGACACTGCGTGCTCCAGCCCAATTCTGTTCGGATGGTTGGCTCGAGTGCTATGATACTTTTAAGCAGTAACTTATAAAGGACCCTGAGGACATCAATACACTAGAAAGAAGGAGAAGTTTCGGAATATAATTTTAGCTTCCTTCCAGGGTCATGGGCTGCCTGGGACATCAAGAGGCCTTGAGTCTGCTTGGATGATGGTGCGGGTGCCCATAGAGAGGGCTCTGAGTGCCACATGTAGAACCCGTGCCATAGGTTTGCCAACAACTGTCCTAGCGCATTTGGAGTATGTCAGTGACCAGGCACAACACTTGCCAACAGGTTTTCTTATGATACCAGATTCACTTGACATAAAGCACACGGAATGATTTTGTTTTAGCTGAGAATTTACATATGTTCACATTTAGTACAATGTAGTACTGCAGCATAATGCAGTGCTAACATTTTTCTTTTTCTTGTAAGAGAAAGAGGAAATTCTGATGTGTTATCTGTATGGTTACCATACTCTAAGAAGTTTAATGACATTAATTCATTAACAGTGGTGCTATGCAAATAAGAAATGGGATTCTCTGTCCATTGGTGAAGAAAGCAGTAGCATGATATTGCCAGAAGTCTCTCTATCTCTATTTGAAAAAAACTATCAAGGCTGCAAGTAAATAAAGGAACCTGCCACTGGATCTACGTGGATCTATTAGGTGATTGTAGGTTCCTTTAATAAAAACACAGCATTTTTGTCTAAATTTAGGGAGGGGTAGCCAATCCTCCTTAGTTATGTCTTCCAGCAATGGTTGCAAAGATGTTTTGGGGTTTGAAATTACAAGCATCAGGTCATCTGCAAAAGCAAAGTCACAGATTTCCCTTGTCCCTAGCTTCAGGACTTTAAAACTAGGAGTGGTATGTAGGTTATAAAGCAGCAGGTCTAGAGATAGATTTAAAAAGAGGGATGGAATCAGACAGCCCTGTCTAGTTCCTTGAAAAATGTCCAACCGTGGAGTGTTTTGGCCATGGGCTGTGATGGTAGTGTGAGAACCCGTGTATCAATAAAGTTTTAAAAAGTCCTACCAAAGTTCCTGTGCCACATAGACAAGGCAAGACAGGCCAAGATACTTTGTCAAAGGCCTTTTCTGCGTTTAACCGCAACAACATAGAGACATGAATAATATTTTTTTGACCCGTTATAGTGGCTGCAATTACATGTCGGATATTTTTGGCTATGTGGCACTCCTTGGTAAAGTCCACTTGGGATGGAAGCAGTATGTGGGGAAGAATAGACTAGAAGTGCAACACTAAAATAGACATCATAAGCTTGTAATTGTTACAATATAGAACAATATGATTGAAGAGAGTCATGTTCTTTCATAGGTTTCAGCAGGAGAACAGTTCTGGTGTTAATTTGTCAGCCATTATGCTGTCTTGGTAGGTTGTAGTGAAAAGTTCAGCGAGTAGAGGGATTACTTTGGGCACCAATATTTTGTAGTATTTTAGTGTCAGACCTCCTGATCTTCCCAGCCTGTCCCCCTAAAATTGCAGTCTTAACGAAATGGTCAAACTAGGGGCAGTCACTGCATTGAAGTCACCCCATTCTTTGAGGTTTTGGGCATCTACCTCTAGCAACATGTCTTTCAGCTTAGGAAAAGAATCTATGTTACATTTGGGGCATATACGTTTAGCAGGTTATATTGAGTTCTGAAGATGAATTATTTAAATAATAAGAAACAACCTCAATTATCAGATTTAACATCCAGTACCTCATAATTAAGGCCTCTATTAAACCCTTAATGACCAGGCCCTTTTTCATTTTTCCTTTTTTCACTTAAAACCTTCAAAAATCCATAACTTTTTTAATTTTCCCATTTAAAGAGCTGTGTGAGGGCTTGTTTTCCGTGTAACAAATTGCACTTCACAGTGATGGTATTTAATATTTAATATTCCAGTGAAGCTGGAAAAAATTCCATATGCAGTGAAATTGGTGAACAAAAATGCAATAGCACCATTTTCTTTTCTGGATTTGACGGCTTTCACTGTGCGTCCCAAATGGCATGTCTACTTTGTTTCATAGGAAGTGTGGTTTGGGCTTCAAACAATGCTGTGTTTTAGTATGACACACACATGACAGCCGCCACTCTTAGAATCGCTTCACTCTTCAATTCCATGGGCACTTACAGGGGCCAACTTCACCAAATAAGTGAAGCAGGAACGCAGCCTGACCAGGTAAAGTCTGTGCCAGCTCATTTCACTGATCATTTTGCACTTCTTTTCATCTGTCAGTGTCCTCTTTCAATCAGTCAATAATCCATCAGTATTGCTAAAACCAAATACAAACAGGAGTTGATCCAAAACAGAGATGACCAGTAAATGGGATATTTGCATGACTTCTGTGTTTTGTATCCACTCCTGCTTTTGGCTATCAATCCTGAAGCTTTTCATTCCTTCTGACAGATGATATGAAGGGGAAAACAAAACATAGTGGCAACGTCATAGAGTGGTGGAGGGTGAAAACAGCATTATAGAGATTACAGTGCAGTAGCATGAGTAGGCTGCAGAGTGGCACAATGACAAATTATGCAGGTGGCAGCGACATGACAGGCCACAGTTTGGCACAATGATAGAGCGTGGAGGTGGCAGCAGCAGCAGGAGGTCAGAGAGTGGCACAATGACAAATTCTGGAGGTGGCAGCAACATGGTAGGCCACAGTGTGCTACAATGACGAAGTTTTAAATTAATTTAAAGTTTGAAATGAATTTGAAGTTTGAAATGAAATTAAAGTTGAAATTTTTAATTTAAATTTTAATTTGAAGATTAGAAACACCACATTATCATTCATTACAATTTCCCTGAAAATCTTATGTCTTTGCCTAAAAAGAACTGTAAAGGTGGCAGCAGCCTGAGGTCAGAGAGTGGCACAATGACAAATCCTGGAGGTGGCAGCAGCAGCAGCATGAGGTCAGAGAGTGGCACAATGACACATTCTGGAGGTGGCAGGCCACATAATGGCACAATGGGGCACATTTACTTACCCGGTCCATTCGCATTCCAGCGGCGGCTTCTCTGACGAGCGTTCGGGTCTTCCGGCGATTCATTAAGGTCCTGCGCCCGATGTCCACCAGGTGGCGCTGCTGCGCCGAGGTCCACCGAGATGCCCCGGAGTTCATCGTCTTCATCGTGGTGCATGTGAGTATGGCCCGTGCGACCAATTTTTTTTTTTTAAATGCGGCGGTTTTTCCGAATCCATCGGGTTATCGTTCGGCCACGCCCCCCGATTTCCGTCGCGTGCATGCCAGCGCCGATGTGCCACAAACCGATCGCGTGCGCCAAAATCCCGGGGCAATACAGGGAAAATCGGCGCAAATCGGAAATATTCGGGTAACACGTCGGGAAAACACGAATTGGGCCCTTAGTAAATGACCCCCAATGACTTCAAATGAATTTGAAGTTTGAAATGAATTTGAAGTTTGAAATGAATTCGAAGTTCGAAATGAATTCGAAGTTTGAAATTTTTAATTTAAATTTGAAGATTAGAGACACCACATGCATTATTCATTATAATTTCCCTGAAAATATTATGTCTTTGCCAAAAAAGAACTAAATTTTGGGGTATACAGCTCCCCTAAAATGGACACCCTGGACTTGGAGCAAGAATCACCCCAGCAACTATGTGGATTTTACACCAATTTCTTGCTATTAACTTCAGCTACAAAAAAGAGCTGCAATTTGTGGTATACAGATCCCACAAAACGGAAACCCTGTAATTGTAGCAAAAATCACTCTAGAAACTATATGGATTCGACACGTATTTCTTGCTATGAACTTTAGCAACAAAAAAATATTGAAATTTGAGGTATACAGATCCCACAAAATGGACACCCTGGAATTGGAGCAAAAATCACTCCAGAAAATATGTGGATTTTACACAGAGTTCTTCCTATTAACTTCAGCAACAAAAAAGAACTGCAATTTGGGGTATACAGTTCCCCTGAAACGGACACCCTGGGATTGGAGCAGAAATCACTACAGAAACTATGTGAATTTGACAGATTTCTTCCTATTCACTTCAGCAACAAAAAAGAAATGCTATTTTGGGGTATACAGATTCCCCAAAACAGACAACCTGGGATAGGAGCAGAAATCACTACAGAAACTATGTGGATTTTACACAGATTTCTTCCTATTCACTTCAGCAACAAAAAAGAACTGCAATTTTGCGTATACAGATCCCCCAAAACGGACACTCTGGAATTGGAGCAGAAATCACTACAGAAACTATGTGGATTTTACACTGATTTCTTCCTATTCACTTCAGCAACAAAAAGGAAGTGCTATTTGGAGTATACAGATCGCCCCAAAACGGACACCCTTGGAGCAAAAATCACTACAGCATAGTACAGTAGAAGCAGATGGACGCTACAGCCACTACAGACTGTGTGACATCACATAAGCCTGATGGTCGCTGATTGGCTTAAAGGTCTGCAGATGCCAACAAGGGTGTTCATTTCTCCTTCCCAGAGTTCTCTGCCCCATGTAACACGTTGTGCTCGCCCCCATTTAGCTAAAAAAGGGGGAAAAACTTTGTTCCCACGAATCACTGTAAAACTTTGGATTCGTGACAAATCGAATTTTCCTGAAATTCTAAACGAATTACACTTCGTTCGAATCGATTCGCCTATCTCTACTTATGAGTGTAAATTCATGTATATAGTTTCGATAGGAACAATATTTATACTATCCTAATCCCATTGACAAGTTTAGCCTATACCTGGCATACAATATGTGAACATACACCAAATAACAGCTGGCCTAGCCATGATATGTATCAGTAAGTGGGGTATGAACTGTGTAGAAAACCCACAACGATCTCACTAGATCAGATGTCACAATAGTACTCAGGGTCAAACAACTAAACATGAAAAATAAATAAGGAAAAATACCACCAGGTATTTGGTAGAAGGAGCTAGCTGTCCCACACGTGGCTTTCTCACTGGTATTGGCACAGTATGTGCCACGAACAAATTATACTAGTGATGCAGTTGCTCACCTGTGGCCTGTAGCGGAACGCCATGATGTCCTCCCGGTGGGCAAGTGCCACAAACGAGCCGCCATGTTTCAAGACAGGAACTTAAGTTAAGGTATTGTTATGTATGTGTCAGCAGTGTCAAATGTGGAGTTAATATTACTCATCTGAATAGGAGCATAGTATTGACAATGTTTAGTGCATAATGGCATTATGCAGATTGTGGCTGTGCTCAATAATTCTGCAGCTCTTCGAATAAGTTGATACCATATGGCAGTGATGGCTAACCTATGGCACTGGTGCCAGAGGTGGCACTCGGAGCCCTTTCTGTGGGCACTCAGGCCATCACCAGAGATGACTCCAGGTATCTTCCTGCAGTCCAGACAGCCCAGGACTTGCTGTGCACAGAGCTATTTTAAAGTGACAGCTGTACCTGGGACTATTTTCTGCTATATTGGTGCCTCAGAGTGCTGTTATCAATGAAAACTGTGACAGAGAAATGAGTATAAATCACAAATTAAATTTCTGTGTTGGCACTTTGCGATAAATAAGCGGGTCTTTGTTGAAGTTTGGGCACTCGGTCTCTAAAAGGTTTGCCATCACTGCCATATGGTATCTACTAACTATTAGGGAAGGTCAAAAAATATATATTTTTACTAAGACTGCTTTTTAAGTCCAGATGGACAGCACCAAACTTAAAACATTATTACAGTGTGGCGCTGTTGTTCCTCAGGAAGCTTGGACTCCTTGCATCAGAACAGTGCTCGGTCGGTGAAATCCATACAGTCCTAAAATTCGCAAACCAACAAGTCTGTGTGTTATAGCCCTTAGCGTCATTGGGATTGCCGACCCATTAAAATATGGTTGTTAACAGTTTAAACTGCATGGTGTTACTACTGATTTAATTAGTTTTCACTATCTGTATTATAAATGTGCTGTGCCTTTAACTGGTATATTCTATTTCAGACTAAATTCCACCTGTAAACTTAAGTAGGTACAATTTCCTCAGTACCTTCTATTATAAAGGTGGAGATTAAAGTTATAAATTAACCGCTATCACCTGGGGCCTGGCTAGTTAGTGTTAGTTCGAGTTGCAATCAGTTGGTCCCAGGTTTTTTTTTGACAACTAAGTTGGATCTAAAAGCTAGAAAGTAGAAGTAGTTTTAAGTGAGGAACAGTAGTGAATCTACCATCTCATAACACAGAGCCACAAGAATTGGATTATTCAGTCTGGTGTGTCCATTCTGTGTACGCAAAAAAATGCGGTGGTGTGATATCCCTTTTCAGTCCGTATTGTATCCGCATCCATTTTTACATCCGTATGTCATCCATTTTAACATCCGCAAAAAACACGGATGGTTTTCTCATGTATTTTTTACCCAACTGGTTGCCTACTTACATTTGAAAAAGAATGGACTGTATAGGGATGATATCCTTGTGCCGACTGTTTTATTGCGGATATATTGGGGCACATTTACTTACCCGGTCCATTCGCGTTCCAGCGGCGGCTTCTCGGACGAGCATTCGGGTCTTCCGGCGATTCATGAAGGTCCTGCGCCCGATGTCCACCAGGTGGCGCTGCTGCGCCGAGGTCCGCCGAGATGCCCCAGAGTTCATTGTCTTCATCGTGGTGCATGTGAGTATGGCCCGTGCGACCAATTTTTTTTTTTAAAATGCGGCGGGTTTTCCGAATCCGCCGGGTTACCGTTCGGCCACGCCCCCCGATTTCCGTCGCGTGCATTCCAGGCCAATGCGCCACAAACCGATCGCATGCACCAAAATCCCGGGGCAATACAGGGAAAACGCGAATCGGGCCCTTAGTAAATGACCCCCATTGACTTCTATGGAAGTCTGTGGTCTGCGTGTGAGTAAAAAAGCGCATGCTGCAATTTTTTTGTACATCAGTACAAAATTCTTCTCTGTGTTCTCCCAGCTAACTCTCTAACACCCCTCCAATCCAGGGGCGTAACTACAGCGGTAGCAGCCATAGCAGCTGCTGTGGGGCCTGCAGTGTCAGGGGGCCCCGTCATCCGACCTGACACAATAAAGAATGGAGGATGTACACCATTATATCTATATTGTACTGCACATGTCCAGCATAACATGTATATAACATATACTGTGATGTACACCAACCGGCCACTTTATTAGGTACACCATGCTAGTAACGGGTTGGACCCCCTTTTGCCTTCAGAACTGCCTCAATTCTTCGTGGCATAGATTCAACAAGGTACTGGAAGCATTCCTCAGAGATTTTGGTCCATATTGACATGATGGCATCACACAGTTGCCGCAGATTTGTTGGCCCACATCCATGATGCATCTCCCTTTCCACCCACATCCCAAAGATGCTCTATTGGATTGAGATCTGGTGACTGTGGAGGCCATTTGAGTACAGTGAACTCATTGTCATGTTCAAGAAACCAGTCTGAGATGATTCCAGCTTTATGACATGGCGCATTATCCTGCTGAAGTAGCCATCAGATGTTGGGTACATTGTGGTCATAAAGGGATGGCATGGTCAGCAACAATACTCAGGTAGGCTGTGGCGTTGCAACGATCTCAATTGGTACCAAGGGGCCCAAAGAGTGCCAAGAAAATATTCCCCACACACTGACACCACCACACCAGCCTGAGCCGTTGATACAAGGCAGGATGGATCCATGCTTTCATGTTGTTGACACCAAATTCTGACCCTACCATCCAATGTCCAGCAGAAATCGAGACTCATCAGACCAGGCAACATTTTTCCAATCTTCTACTGTCCAATTTCGATGAGCTTGTGCAAATTGTAGCCTCAGTTTCCTGTTCTTAGCTGAAAGGAGTGGCACCCAGTGTGGTCTTCTGCTGCTGTAGCCCATCTTCCTCAAAGTTCGACGTACTGTGCGTTCAGAGATGCTCTTCTGCCTACCTTGGTTGTAACGGGTGGCGATTTGAGTCACTGTTGCCTTTCTATCAGCTCATAGGTTTCAGCAGGAGAACAGTTCTGGTGTTAATTTGTCAGCCATTATGCTGTCTGGTAGGTTGTAGTGAAAAGTTCAGCGAGTAGAGGGATTACTTTGGGCACCAATATTTTGTAGTATTTTAGTGTCAGACCTCCTGATCTTCCCAGCCTGTCCCCTAAAATTGCAGTCTTTAACGAAATGGTCAACTAGGGGCAGTCACTGCATTGAAGTCCCCCATTCTTTGAGGTTTTGGGCATCTACCTCTAGCAACATGTCTTTCAGCTTAGGAAAAGAATCTATGTTACATTTGGGGCATAACGTTTAGCAGGTTATATTGAGTCTGAAGATGAATTATTTAAATAATAAGAACAACCTCAATTATCAGATATTTAAACATCCAGTACCTCATAATTAAGGCCTCTATTAACCCTAATGACCAGGCCCTTTTTCATTTTTCCTTTTTTCACTTAAAA
Source organism: Engystomops pustulosus (assembly GCA_019512145.1). NCBI lineage: Eukaryota > Metazoa > Chordata > Amphibia > Anura > Leptodactylidae > Engystomops > Engystomops pustulosus. The sequence continues at coordinate 48,576,451 of CM033644.1, read as the reverse complement.
CCTTCAAAATCCATAACTTTTTAATTTTCCCATTTAAAGAGCTGTTGTGAGGGCTTTGTTTTCCGTGTAACAAATTGCACTTCACAGTGATGGTATTTAATATTTAATTCCAGTTGAAGCTGGAAAAATTCCTATGCAGTGAAAATTGGTGAACAAAAATGCAATAGCACCATTTTCTTTCTGGATTTGACGGCTTTCACTGTGCGTCCCAAATGGCATGTCTACTTTGTTTCATAGGAAGTGTGGTTTGGGCTTCAAACAATGCTGTGTTTTAGTATGACACACACATGACAGCCGCCACTCTAGAATCGCTTCACTCTTCAATTCCATGGGCACATTACAGGGGCCAACTTCACAAATAAGTGAAGCAGGAACGCGCCTGACCAGGTAAAGTCTGTGCCAGCTCATTTCACTGATCATTTTGCACTTCTTTTCATCTGTCAGTGTCCTTTTCAATCAGTCAATAATCCATCAGTATTGCTAAAACCAAATACAAACAGGAGTTGATCCAAACAGAGTGACCAGTAATGGGATATTTGCAGACTTCTGTGTTTTGTATCCACTCCTGCTTTTGGCTATCAATTGAAGCTTTTCATTCCTTCTGACAGATGATATGAAGGGGAAACAAAACATAGTGCAACGTCATAGAGTGGGGGGTGAAAAAAGCATTATAGAGATTACAGTGCAGTAGCATGAGTAGGCTGCAGAGTGGCACAATGAACAAATTATGCAGGTGGCAGCGACATGACGGCCACAGTTTGGCACAATGATAGAGCGTGGAGGTGGCAGCAGCAGCAGGAGGTCAGAGAGTGGCACAATGACAAATTCTGGAGGTGGCAGCAACATGGTAGGCCACAGTGTGCTACAATGACGAAGTTTTAAATTAAATTATTATTTAAGTTGAAATGAATTTGAAGTTTGAAATGAAATTAAAGTTGAAATTTTTAATTTAAATTTTAATTGAAGATTAGAAACACCACATTATCATTCATTACAATTTCCCTGAAAATATTATGTCTTTGCCTAAAAAGAACTGTAAAGGTGGCAGCAGCCTGAGGTCAGAGAGTGGCCAATGACAAATCCTGGAGGTGAGCAGCGCAGCATGAGGTCAGAGAGTGGCACCATGACACATTCTGGAGGTGGCAGGCCACATAATGGCACATGGGGCACATTTACTACCCGGTCCATTCGCATTCCACGGCGCGTCTCGACGAGGTTGCGGTCTTCCGGCGATTCATTAAGGTCCTGCGCCCGATTCCACCAGGTGGCGCTGCTGCGCCGAGGTCCACCGAGATGCCGGGGTTCATCGTCTTCATCGTGGTGCATGTGAGTATGGCCGTGCGACCAATTTTTTTTTTTTAAATGCGGCGGTTTTTCCGAATCCATCGGGTTATCGTTCGGCCCCGCCCCCCGATTTCCGTCGCGTGCATGCCAGCGCGATGTGCCACAAACCGATCGCGTGCGCCAAAATCCCGGGGCAATACAGGAAAATCGGCGCAAATCGGAAATATTCGGTACACGTCGGGAAAACACGAATTGGGCCCTTAGTAAATGACCCCCCATGACTTCAAATGAATTTGAAGTTTTGAAATGAATTTGAAGTTTGAATGAATTCGAAGTTCGAAATGAATTCGAAGTTTGAAATTTTTAATTTAAATTTGAAGATTAGAGACACCACATGCATTATTCATTTAATTTCCCTGAAAATATTATGTCTTTGCCAAAAAGAACTAAATTTTGGGGTATACAGCTCCCCTAAAAATGGACACCCTGGACTGTAGCAGAATCACCCCAGCAACTATGTGGTTTTACACCAATTTCTTGCTATTAACTTCAGCTACAAAAAAGAGCTGCAATTGTGGTATACAGATCCACAAAACGGAAACCCTGTAATTGTAGCAAAAATCACTCTAGAACTATTGGATTCGACACGTATTTCTTGCTATGAACTTAGCAAAAAAAAATATTGAAATGAGGTATACAGATCCCACAAAATGGACACCCTGGAATTGGAGCAAAAATCACTCCAGAAAATATGTGGATTTTACACAGAGTTCTTCCTTTTAACTTCAGCAACAAAAAGAACTGCAATTTGGGGTATACAGTTCCCCTGAAACGGACACCTGGGATTGGAGCAGAAATCACTACAAGAAACTATGTGAATTTGACAGATCTTTTCCTATTCACTCGCAACAAAAAGAAATGCTATTTGGGGTTACAGATTCCCCAAAAACAGACAACCTGGGATGGAGCAGAAATCACTACAGAAACTATGTGGATTTTACACAGATTTCTTCCTATTCACTTCAGCAACAAAAAAGAACTGCAATTTGGTATACAGATCCCCCAAAACGGACATCTGGAATTGGAGCAGAACACACTACAGAAACTATGTGGATTTTACACTGATTTCTTCCTATTCACTTCAGCAACAAAAGGAAGTGCTATTTGGAGTATACGATCGCCCCAAAACGGACAACCCTGGAGCAAAAATCACTACAGCATAGTACAGTAGAAGCAGATGGACGCTACAGCCACTACAGACTGGTGTGCATCAATAAGCCTGATGGTCGTGATTGGCTTAAAGGTCGCAGATGCCAACAAGGGTGTACATTTCTCCTTCCCAGAGTTTCTCTGCCCCATGTAACACGTTGTGCTGCCCCCATTTAGCTAAAAAAGGGGAAAAACTTTGTCCCACGAATCACTGTAAAACTTTGGATTCGTGACAAATCGAATTTTCCTGAAATTCTAAACGAATTACAATTCGTTCGAATCGATTCGCCTATCTCTACTTATGAGTGTAAATTCTGTATATAGTTTCGATAGGAACAATATTATTACTATCCTAATCCCATTGACAAGTTTAGCCTATACCTGGCATACAATATGTGAACTACACCAAATAACAGCTGGCCTAGCCATGATATGTATCAGTAAGTGGGGTATGAACTGTGTAGAAAACCCACAACGATCTCACTAGATCAGATGTACAATAGTACTCAGGGTCAAACAACTAAACATGAAAAATAAATAAGGAAAATAACCACCAGGTATTTGGTAGTAGAAGGAGCTAGCTGTCCCACACGTGGCTTTTCCATGGTATTGGCACAGTATGTGCCACGAACAAATTATACTCAGTGATGCAGTTGCTCACCTGTGGCCTGTAGCGGAACGCCATGATGTCCTCCGGTGGGCAAGTGCCACAAACGAGCCGCCATGTTTCAAGACAGGAACTTAAGTTAAGGTATTGTTATGTATGTGTCAGCAGTGTCAATGTGGAGTTATATTACTCATCTGAATAGGAGCATAGTATTGACAATGTTAGTGCATAATGGCATTGCAGATTGTGGCTGTGCTCAATATTCTGCAGCTCTTCGATAAGTTGATACCATATGCATAGTGATGGCTAACTATGGCACTGGTGCCAGAGGTGGCACTCGGAGCCCTTTCGTGGGGCACTCAGGCCATCACCAGAGATGACTCCAGGTATCTTCCTGCAGTCCAGACAGCCCAGGATTGCTGTGCACAGAGCTATTTAAAGTGACAGCTGTACCTGGGACTATTTCTGCTATATTGGTGCCTCAGAGTGCGTTATCAATGAAAACTGTGACAGAGAAATGAGTATAAATAACAATTAAATTTCTTGTTGGCACTTTGCGATAATAAGCGGGTCTTTGTTGAAGTTTGGGCACTCGGTTCCTAAAAGTTTGCCACACTGCCACATATGGTATTACTAACTATTAGGGAAGGTCAAAAAAATATATTTTTACTAAGACTGTTTAAGTCCAGATGGACAGCACCAAACTTAAAACATATTACAGTGTGGCGCTGTTGTTCCTCAGGAAGCTTGGATCCTTGCATCAGAACAGTGCTCGTCGGTTGAAATCCATACAGTCCTAAATTCGCAAACCAACAAGTCTGTGGTTATAGCCCTTAGCGTCATTGGATGCCGACCCATAAAATATGGTTGTTACAGTTTAAACTGCATGGTGTTACTACTGATTTAATTAGTTTTCACTACTGTATTATAAATGTGCTGTGCCTTTAACTGGATATTCTATTTCAGACTAAATCCACCTAAACTTAAGTAGGTACAATTTCCTCAGTACTTCTATTATAAGTGGAGATTAAAGTTATAAATTAACCGCTATCACCTGGGGCCGGCTAGTTAGTGTTAGTTCGAGTTGCAATCAGTTGGTCCAGGTTTTTTTTGACAACTAAGTTGGATCTAAAGCTAGAATAGAAGAAGTGTTTTAAGTGAGGAACAGTAGTGAATCTACCATCTCATAACACAGAGCCACAAGAATTGGATTATTCAGTCTGGTGTGTCCATTCTGTGTACGCAAAAAAAGCGTGGTGCGGTGTGTGATATCCCTTTTCAGTCCGTATTGATCCGCATCCATTTTTACATCCGTAGTCATCATTTTAACATCCGCAAAAAACACGGATGGTTTCTCATGTAATTTTTACCCAACTGGTTGCCTACTTACATTTGAAAAAAGAAATGGACTGTATAGGGATGATATCCTTGTGCCGACTGTTTTATTGCGGATATATGGGGCACATTTACTTACCCGGTCCATTCGCGTTCCAGCGGCGGCTTCTCGGCGAGCATCGGGTCTTCCGGCGATTCATGAAGGTCCTGCGCCGAGTTCCACCAGGTGGCGCTGCTGCGCCGAGGGCTCGCCGAGATGCCCAGAGTTCATTGTCTTCATCGTGGTGCATGGTGAGTATGGCCCGTGCGACCCATTTTTTTTTTAAATGCGGCGGGTTTTCGAATCCGCCGGGTTACCGTTCGCCCACGCCCCCGTTTCGTCGCGTGACATTCCAGGCCAATGCGCCACAAACCGATCGCATGCACCAAAATCCCGGGGCAATACAGGGAAAACGCGAATCGGGCCCTTAGTAAATGACCCCCATTGACTTCTATGGAAGTCTGTGGTCTGCGTGTGAGTAAAAAAGCGCATGCTGCAATTTTTTGTACATCAGTACAAAATTCTTCTCTGTGTTCTCCCAGCTAACTCTCTACACCCCTCCAATCAGGGCGCTAATACAGCGGTAGCAGCCATAGCAGCTGTGTGGGGCCTGCGTGTCAGGGGGCCCCGTCATCCGACCTGACACAATAAAGAATGGAGGATGTACACCATTATATCTATATTGTACTGCACATGTCCAGCATAAAATGTATTAAAATATACTGTGATGTACACAAACGGCCACTTATTAGGTACACCATGCTAGTAACGGGTTGGACCCCCTTTGCCTTCAGAACTGCCTCAATTCTTCGTGGCATGATTCAACAAGGTACTGGAAGCATTCCTCAGAGATTTTGGTCCATATTGACATGATGGCATCACACAGTTGCCGCCAGATTTGTTGGCCGCACATCCATGATGCGAATCTCCGTTCCACCACATCCCAAAGATGCTCTATTGGATTGAGATCTGGTGAACTGTGGAGGCCATTTGAGTACAGTGAACTCATTGTCATGTTCAGAAAAAACCAGTCTGAGATGATTCCAGCTTTATGACATGGCGCATTATCCTGCTGAAAGTAGCCATCAGATGTTGGGTACATTGTGGTCTAAAGGGATGGACATGGTCAGCAACAATACTCAGGTAGGCTGTGGCGTTGCAACGATGCTCAATTGGTACAAGGGGCCCAAAGAGTGCCAAGAAAATATTCCCCACACCATGACACCACCACCACCCAGCCTGAGCCGTTGATACAAGGCAGGATGGATCCATGCTTTCATGTGTTGACACCAAATTCTGACCTACCATCCGAATGTCGCAGCAGAAATCGAGACTCATCAGACCAGGCAAACATTTTTCCAATCTTCTACTGTCCAATTTCGATGAGCTGTTGCAAATTGTAGCCTCAGTTTCCTGTTCTTAGCTGAAAGGAGTGGCACCCAGTGTGGTCTTCTGCTGCTGTAGCCCATCTGCCTCAAAGTTCGACGTACTGTGCGTTCAGAGATGCTCTTCTGCCTACCTTGGTTGTAACGGGTGGCGATTTGAGTCACTGTTGCATATTTATATCAGATTGATTTGAAACATCTGGCCCATTCTCCTCTGACCTCTGGCATCAACAAGGCATTTCCGCCCACAGAACTGCCGCTCACTGGATGTTTTTTCTTTTTCGGACCATTCTCTGTAAACCCTAGAGATGGTTGTGCGTGAAAATCCCAGTAGATCAGCAGTTTCTGAAATACTCAGACCAGCCCTTCTGGCACCAACAACCATGCCACGTTCAAAGGCACTCAAATCACCTTTCTTCCCCATACTGATGCTCGGTTTGAACTGCAGGAGATTGTCTTGACCATGTCTACAGGCCTAAATGCACTGAGTTGCCACCATGTGATTGGCTGATTAGAAATTAAGTGTTAACGAGCAGTTGGATAGGTGTACCTAATAAAGTGGCCGGTGAGTGTATATATGCAGTATCTGTGATGTGTATATGGTGTCTTTATACACTGTATGTGAGTATGTTGCATATGGCACTGTATGTATGTGTATATGCACATGAGTGTATTTATATGTGATTGTAACTCGCATGTGTGAGTATACTAATATGTATAATTTTTTAAGGGAGAAGGGAGGGCCCCATGCAGTAGCCTGCTAGGGGGTCCTGTCTCTCCTAGTTACGCCATTGCTCCAATCTATCCTTTATTCTGCTGCCCAGCTAATCCATCTGTCTGCTTGTCTCCTCTGCCTCTCCTCTCTACCAGTCTCTCCAATGATTACCCATTGCACAGCAAATTCACTTTAAAATACTAACCATGACATACAAAGCTGTCCACAACCTGTCCCTTCCATATACAGGCAGTCCCCGGGTTACATACAAGATAGGGTCTGTAGGTTTGTTCTTAAGTTGAATTTGTATGCAAGTCGAAACTGTATATTTTATCATTGTAACCCCAGCCAGAACTTTTTTGGTCTCTGTGACAATTGGATTTTAAAAATGTTGGGTTGTCATAAGAATCAAGATTAACAATAAAGCTTCATTACAGACACCTGTGATAACTGTTATAGCTGTTTATTGTATCCTAGGACTAAAGTACAATAAATTACCAATATCCAGTGGTCCGTTTGTAACTAGGGGTCGTATGTAAGTCGAGTGTTCTTAAGTAGGGGACCGCCTGTATCTCTGAACTCATCAGCCAATACCGCCCCACACATAATCTCCGCTCTTCTCACAACCATATTCTCCTTTACTCTGTAACTCTTAACGTGTTAGACTGTCCCCCACTTTCCAAACCTTTAAACATAACCTGAAAACTCATCTCTTCAGGATCGCCAATAATGCACGTCTCTATCTTCCCTCCCATATGGGATTGTGATCCCTCACAGGCAGGGTCCTCCTCCTACTTTTCTCCTGATCTCTGTAGTTTTGTATTCGTACTTGCATTTGTTCTTGTCTTTATGTAATGTATGTAAACCCATTTCTGATTGTAGGGCAGCATGGAATTAATGGTGCTCTATAAATAATAATAATAATAATAAATAATCAGTGAAAAAAGCTGGCATGTGAACAGACCCATAGAAATCACTGGGTCAGTATACTATCTGCAAAAAAAACGGATAGCACACTGATGTCAAAAACACCCATCCGAATGTGCCTTAAGAGACTGTGCAGCTCAACAAGTAGGAGTATATCTAACCTCTAAGGGAAACATGTCAACTTGACTCACCAGAAGACCAACCAGATCAGCCTCGATGAAAATCCCTTTCCTGGAGAAATGGCATAGCCACCAAAGATTTTGGAGGAAGACCACAAAAGCCAGGGTGACCACAAAAGCCAAAAGGGGTATTTATTCATTTTGCTGCAGGCGCTATATTTTTCAGTGGGATGTAAGTTTGTAGCGCAAGGATTTAATGAATTGGCATGCGTACTGAAAGGTTTAGAACTTCCTAGATTAGCTTTTAGCTGGGCTATTTTTGCGCCACAACTAGCAGCAAAAAAGGTGTAGGAAAATAGAAGTGCTAGAAAACAGGTGGCTTCTCAAAAGGCGCCAAAATTTTGCACCTAAAAAAAATAACAAGTTAAGAGTGTTGTAATAAACCAATATTATGGCGACAACACTTCATAAATTCAGGTGCAAGAGGCGCAGAGAGGGGAAAAAACCACCTCTAGTTTTCCATTTAAAAGCCCATAATAAATGCCCACCAAAGTGACCACAAAGAGAAATTTCCCTTTCCCTCACCCCATGAATGTCTGCTCAGATGCTGAACTTCCACTCTTTATGGTCAGCACTACATTGCCCTTTCTACATAATTTGCAACCTTAAAGGGAACCTGTCACCAGGAGACCCATTTTTAGCACTCCCCCAGTCCCCACAGAGCATAGTACATACACTGCCAAATTGTTTTTGTATAAAAAATTGGTTTTACAGAAAAAAAGATATGTTATATTGTACCTTTCATTAGCATCTGCTGTGTGACTAGGCAGTTGCCTAATGGGAGGGTCTGGAAAGGAGCAGTTCCCCCCCACCCTTGGGAAACATGTGTCCTTTTCAAATATATGAATAACTCCCCGCACTCGGGATTGGCTGTAGAGGAGCAGGGGGCGTCGCTAAGCCAAGTGATGGGTGTTTTCATATATTTGAAAAGGTCACATGGAGTAGCTGTTCCCCAAGGGTGGGGGGGCTGCTCCTTTCCAGCCCCTCCCATTAGGCAACTGCCTAGTCACACAGCACATGCTAATGAAAGGTACAATATAACATATCTTTTTTTCTCTAAAACCAATTTTTAATACAAAAACACTTTGGCAGCGTATGTACTATGCTTTGTGGGGACTGGGGGAGTGCTAAAAATGGGTCTCCTGGTGACAGGTTCCCTTTAAAGCACATCCACCACCAGGATGAAGGACAATATGTTCTGATGGAGCCTGGAGCTCCTCATTTGCCAACAGTCTTTCATCCTGGTGGTAGATGTCCTTTAAATCCTCATTGTCTAATAACCCCATTAAGGGAAACCACTTATATTGAGATATGTTGTAGTCTACATGATTTTATTTTCAGAAAAATAATACTCAAGTAAGTAATAATTTCCATGCTTGCTGTGCTTTAGCGCTAATGTTTACCTAACACACAAAGTACATAAACCGAGTTCCTTAGAAGTAGATCTGCTGAGAGCTGAATATTGTAGGTGCGATTCTTCACGTAGCAAGGCTAAAGTGCTGACCTTTGATACTGATTAAGGCAAAGGTAAATTAAGATATGTGATTGTTACTATGGTGACAAGATGTGCTGCTACTAAGATTTATTGTAGGATCAAATACGCGTGCATTTCTCTTGCTTTTTATAGTAGCAGTAACTTAATTTTTCCTAAGCAAGACACAGTCAATTAATTTTTATCTGTTGTATAGTGTATTTGAGTTAGGTGCAATATATAAATGGTAAAATTTAAAAAAAATTAAACCATTTGATACACAGGGGCACATTTACTTACCCGTCCCACCGCGATCCCCGCCGTGCGTTGTCCGACGAGGATTCGGGTCTGCCGCGATTCACTAAGATCGTGCTTCCAATTTTCTGCATCTGTTGCTTCCCCGCTGAGGTCCGCCGGAGTTTACCTTCTTCTTCCCAATGCATGTAAGTGCTGATCTTGCGTCAATTCAGCGCAAAACGGAAAAAAAAGTCGGCAAACCCGACGAAAATGCGGCATTCGGACCCTTAGTAAATGTGCCCCAATGGGTTTATTTATGTTCTATTAAAACTAACAGAATGGGGCACATTTACTTACAGTGCCGCTGGAGTTCACTGAAAGTGCATTGTTCGACGATAATGCACTCTGCCGTGATTTAAATTGTACGCCCGATATAATGAATGTGTTGCTTCCCCGCTTAGGTCCGACAGAGTTCACCATCTTCTTCTCCCTGGTGCATGTAAGTGCTTGGGCTTGTGACACAATTTGAAAGTTAAATTCCGCGCTCAGTCCGAATCAGTCGGGTCGTCTGACGTCATGCCCCCTAAACTGTATCGCATGGAAGCCAGCGCAGCGGCGCCTAAGAGGGATCACGTGCACCAGAATCCCAGCGCAGACATTTGTTGAATACTTGTACAAGCTGTGCAATCCCCAAAAAAGGCGTACAGTCCAACGAAAGTGAGCAGCACAACCCTTAGTAAATGAGCCCCAATGTGGCTGATTTACTGTATACCAGTGTTCCACCTGCCGATCCATATCACTAGATTTACTAAAAGGTTCAGGCGTCTTATTTAAACAGGTTTACAAACGCCCAGAGGTGGGACTCAACCCGATCACATATGCTTTTCCATTGAAATGCATGCAATCTGTAACCCGTACCTGGTGTTTTGCATTGTTTGTATTTATTGAAAATCCATATCCATTCAGGTCGAGCCACGGATGCCTGAGTTGTTTGCAAATGCAATATAAAGCTATGTGCGCTTTCACCCCCACTGCACAGTACAGCGTCTATATATAAATATACTCATTTTTATACATATTGGGGGAGATTTACTTACCCCTTCCGACTGAGTTCACCTAAAGTGCATTGTCTGATGATAATGCACTCTTCCCAGATTCACTAAGATCGTGCACCCGATATCTTGCATGTGTCACTTCCCCCATGTAAGGTGCATGTAAGTGTTTGGTCTTGCAACACAATTTGAAAGTTAAATCCCAGGCTCAGTCCGAATCAGTCGGATCATCCAATGGCCCACCCCCCCACACGAAAGCCAGTGCATCTTTGCCACAATCCCGGCACAAACCCTGGTTAAATACCTGTCAAAGCCGCCTAAATCCTGAAACTATCGGAAAGTCTGACGAAAGTGTGGACCCCTAGTAAGTAATCCCCATTGAGGTTCAGAACTTCCTAGGTCAAGTTTTAGCTGAGCTATTTTTGTGCCCCGACTTGCGCCAAAAAAGGTATAGGAAAAATAGAAGTACTAGAAAACCGGTGGCTTCACCCAAAAAAGAACAAGTTGAGAGTGTTGGAAAACACCAATATTATACTCATTATCGGGCTCCAGGGGTAGTGGACCCACTGGACCAACATGGACGATGACGTAAGCCGACACCTGGGACTGGAGTCTAAGTGGCTCCCGGTTTTCACCTGAGCCCGCCGTAAAGCAGGTTGGACTTGCTGCGGTGTGGTACCGGCAGGTTGTTCCACAGGTGCAACTTTTTCCGTGGTGGCAGCCAAGGCAATGTACAGAAACAGAAGGCAGGTTCATGGTCGGGAACTGGCAGGAGGTTAGGACAGGCAGCACGGAATCATATTCGGGGACATAGCAACAGCTCAAGGCAGGCAGCAGAGGAGGGTAGACAGGAACGTAATCAAGGTCACAACAGGAAATCACTATAAGCACAAAGGACATGGGGACAAGCTTTTTTCTAAGGCTGTGAGGAACAAAGATCCGGGAGGGAAGACAGGAAGGGGCTGAGAATTTATCAGAATTGACAGCCGGCCAGCACCAAAAATCATTTTCTAATGACTAGAAGAAAAGAAAATACTTCCATTGTTAGAATGTAAAATATGATCACATATTTATGTTTCTTCAGTTGTGTGATATAAGATTATAAAATAAAGACAAACTGAATTACACTTGTGTAGACTTTGAACTACTACTACTTCTTATCCGGCTAGTCACCAACTGTAAAAGTGAATTTACTAGATAAAGGGACAGTGCACCTAATGTTTATCTTATCTTCATTTGCAGGTGAATTTAATATTGTTTATCATGTCAGGTTGAAAGTGGCCATTCACACATACGGTTTTATCTCTTTTCTTTGTAGAGAACACTGAGTTTTGGCGCTCACACATAGTTAAAAGGCTTTTGTGGAAATGGAGCAGACACACAGGCCAGCTGTACCAATAGGGGGACATGTATCTTTATTTCTATATTTCTATTTATTAGATTTTTTTCTTAAATTTTTGTCTTTTTTGTGACTTTTCACTGTGACTTTTGCTGTCATTTTTAAAGCACACCTTGTGTGCCTAATGTATCTTTATTTTCCAGATTTTCTGTGCATCTTTTTTTATGTAACACTTGTTTTGCTAATTTTTGTGAGTTTTCAGGCGCAAATCTGCACTTGGATCATACACTGATGACTCATACTGAGAACAGATCATCGGCATGGAAAATGTTTGGAGAGACGGAAACAACCATTGGAGCTACATGTCCGGTTTATCTTACTTTGGCAGCACCAAATTGTTGCGCTCTGATGAGTGCTTAATTCACATGGCTGGCCACTGATGGTCCATCATCATATAGCACAGTCCATATAAGTAGATAATCTGAACCCCCATATACATGCACGCCTTACTTACATTAGCACACATGACATATAAATAATGATGGGAAAAAGCTGTTTCCTCTGAATTTAGCTTCTCTCCCTTTATATCAAAATTTTTTGAAGCTGGCATATGGCATTTATACCATACTTTTTAATGTCAGATGCCTGGTCTCACATCAATTATGTTTTTTGGCTAAACCTCTATATCAACACTGATATCAAATCTAATATCAACACTATACATATTATATGTACCCAATAATAGTGATGGGGCTAACAGACACTTAGGACAAGGTTGCATCCTTACCACCCATTCAAATTCCTTATCAATTCTCAAATTGATAAGCCTAGAAGGGTAACCTCATGATTGATAAGAAATACACACAAATTCTTTTGGTACACAAACAAAATTCTGTTTGCAGAACCTTGAAATCCCCCTTTGAAGTTGATCATTAAAACAATTGACAACATAATATAGGTGAACAATCAGAGCGGATCTGTCTATGTGCGGTCAAGCTTCCATTGTTAGCAAGAGAACAAATCCTAGAGGTTATTAAAAAAAATGCGCAGTTACACATTGAGCGTTTCACATTTCTTTGGGTTAAAAATCTTTACCTACATACCAACAAAAAAATGGATTCTAAAGTCATATCAAAATGACCTAAAAGAGTCATCAATCGTCTTAAAAGTCTCTCAGTTGTGACAGGCTGAAGGGTCACTTCAGTACACTTATGTCTGCCTCCATGGCATCTAGAACCATGCTACGAGATTTATTTTAAACACTTAAAGGAAATGTACCATCAAAATATGTCCAGGTACCATGACTGCAGTAAACTTCCTATATTTGTTATCCATGGCTTTTAAAATCATGGTTTAAATAACATGAATATAGCAGTAAAGAAATTGCTATTTAATGCTAGATTTTGTATAGTTAAGAACTGGATAAATAAAGACCCACCTACAAAAGAAATGTGGATAAGCATGACAAATAAAACAGTACAGATGGAAAGGTTTATGATGTACAAAAGAAGTGCAAAAAGGAAGCAAAGATTTGACTGTATATGGAGTTCTTGGAATACTAAATATTCCCCACAAAAGGAAATATTCGATTGAGGGTTGATAAAGTCTGTTAAAATTGTAGCAATGTGAGATGTGAATTAATGTAAGATGTCCAGGGGTAAAAAGGGAGCAAGGAGCAGGTTGTAGGTTTTTTTTTGGTTTTTTTTCTTTTGGGGGGGGGGGGTTTAGTTGATTATAGGGATGGGTCATATATTTACAATATATAGTTAAGAGAGGTAGTTAGTTAAAGAAGATTGCTATTGGGGAAAACAGCGGCCAGACATGAGGAATGTAGAGCTAAAACAAAATACAGATAAGTAATAAGTAAATAATATAGATATAATTTGGTTTGTTTTTTCTGTGGTATATAAAATTGGAGTCGATGGTAATGTGCACGTAGGGCACTGACTAGTATTGTATATATATGGTATAAATTCTAAACTGACTATTTGAATTTAATAAATCTTTTTTTAAAATAAAAAAAAAATCATGGTTTAAATGAATGCTAATGATCCTGAGGGGCTATCCCAGTCCCTCTATTATCTGGACTTACACTCTTCCTACCTTCCTACATGTTCTACCTTTTTCCCGTGTAAGTAGCGGTATGTGCGGCACATATCGCTCCGTATAGCCATTGCTTTCTATGGGGGATGTATGTACATCCGCAAGTTGGTCCACCATACGGTTGTGTAAATGTAGCCTTACAATGTCTCAAGGTCCAGTGTTAACAAAGAATATTCATCAGTCGTTATATCCTTTATAACACCTCTCTCCGAAAGACTATTTGTCAGGATGCGTGATCTGTGGATCCTTTGGACCAACGCAGGAGGTGGTACTATCTGACACCAGAGCCCGCCGCAAAGCGGGATGGTCTTGCTGCGGCAGGATGCCACCAGGTCGTTCCACAGGTGCGACTAGCCCGCAGTGGCAGCCAAGGTCGAGGTACCTTTGCAGGAGACAGTCTTGCAAGGTCAAGTCCAATTTGATGGCAGCAACGGGAGGTCGAGGCAGATGGGAACGGGAACACAGGAATGGACTAGAACACATAGGAGCGTGGGAGCAGGAACGCAGAATTTTACAGAGTTTGGCTGGGAAAGGTAATTGGAAGCAGAGGGTGGGGTGAGCTAAAGGGAACATGGGAGGAAGGCATGATACAGGAGAGGAGACACGGGAGGGGGGATGCTGCAGGAAAGGGCACTTTGGAGGGGAGCATGCTACAGGAAAGGGGACAATATAAGTGGAGGAAGGCTTCTTCAGGAAATGAGACAATATAAGCTAGGCACACAGGGAGTTATGGTGGGGCATGCAAACATAGGTTTTTGGCTATGAAACTGACACCAGACCGCAAATATGTACCAAATTCTAAATAGCAGCCATTCCTCTACATACAGCTCCAACATGCACTCAACATGCGTCAAAAACAACAGTATTAATCATATGCAGCTACAGAAAACACAGGAGAAATCCCTATTACATCCAGTGGCTGCAGGTGACACATCCTGATCCCAACTAATTCTGGCCCCTGAGTGTGTTCCCCACACTAAATAATACCTCCAGTCTGTCTCCACACATAATGGTCAATGATTATGTCCCCTAGTAGGTGCTAAGAAGTGACGCAATTACGCCTCCTGCAGGGCTTTCAGCCCCATAAAGGCAAATACATCCCTGTCTATGAAGATAGGATGATATTTAACCCCTTCATGCTCTGCAATTGATATATCTGCCGCAGAGCTATGAAGGGTGTATGAAGAGGGCTCACGGGCTGCATACAGAGATGGGCTTTGCTGCATCACAGTTGGTGCGGTCGGTGCTTCCCCATTAACCATCCTAATATTCATGGAACACTTACAAATAAACATACTCCCTATTCTACCGATTAAATTCGTAGGACAGCGATGTGCCCACTGCCCCACTGATGTAATAGAAGACAGTGTGCAAATTGCATTAATGAAAAAAATTCATACGGACAAATAGGACAAATGACTCAAGTACAGTAAGATAATATACTCCAAGGAAACTAATCATTCCGTGTTTTAATATTAGAAGGTCCAAGGGTCATAACTCACCCGGCAGTATATGTGATAAGATGTGACTGTGTGTCATGGGAGGTGTTACAATGCTTGTGTAGCTCATGAGGAAGGTCTCCAGGTTTAAAAGGTACTTCCTAGTATAGAGATTGTGCCATTCTGTACTGCAAGCAGAGGAACGTCACCATCCACAACCACTGTGAAGGCACCAGGTAAGAAACACAGGGCTGAAAAACCACTTTCTGTTACCTGGAGTTTGATTTGTAATGCTGATAAATTCTCAATGTATTACTTTGTTACTTTTGCAAACTTTTTCTTTCCACTTTGAGGAGTATATTTTGCTTGTGGTGACTTTCTCCTAACCTTAAGAAGTTGGCAAGAAATAAGCATTGTGCAACAATAAAGAATTCATTCATACATTGAAGTCTAGATAACATTGTGTTTGGTAGACTCACAGATCTTGCAATTTATCAATGTTCCAAGCACAGTATACGAGGCCAGCACCATCACTGGGCATACCTGGGCATGTGACGGGGCCCAGAGCCCACATTAGACTGCACATAAGGAATCCATGGGGTTGGAGGGGGCTTATATAAAATAATCATGAGGGGCTGTTTGGTATGATAAATTAGTGAATATTTTAGTGAACAGGACACTGGTTTAGTTTCTGAATTTTTAATGCTACCACATGAGTTCACTGCAAAGGGGCCCACTGAGGCTCTGTCACCCAGGGGCATACTGAAACCTAAAGCCGAACCTTACTGTATCCTTGCATTTTTTTTTAGATTGGGGGCTTGCTATTATTTGGGTGCAAAATTTCGGTAATATGATGTCTGTCATTGGCTCAACACATACCATGCTTATCTAATGCTATCTAATTCCTAATTTTTCACACAGGCTATATACAAATACATATATCAAATAAATAACACACATGGTTAGTTTTAAGGGAAGACTATTTGACTATTACGTTCACTTTTAAAGATACTTGTTTGTTGTCCCTGACCGGCTCCTTGGAGGAGTTTGTTACTTTATGTATTACTTTATGAACAATATTAAAGCATGAACTTTCATTTACACATAACAGTGGGGTAAAGGAATTATGAACAATACACAAGGGATCTGTATGTTGGCAGAGCTGCAGTGGCGGTAGTGCTGGTAACTTGGCAGGTGTGGCACTGGCACTAGAAACATGTTGCTACTCTCAACAGTCAGTTGCAGCATGTACATTCTATAGTGTCACTGGCCAGCGATGAGAGAAAAACTGTTCACAAAAGGTCCAACATGTTACAATTAGAGAATAAAGTAATTTAGGACCAGCACTAAAAGAGAAATCCTACGATATGCCAGAAAAAGCCACTTACAATAATAAACAACGAGACATGTCATGTATTAATGGATACTCTCTTTATCCTATGACATGACAGAAAAAACCACATGCAATAATAAACAACAAGACATGTCATGTATAAATGGATACTCTCTTTATTCAATACTAATAACACAAAAAGACTGCACACAATGTGATTAAAATTAATTAAAAAGTTAAAAACTCACCAAAATGGCATCTCTAGAAAAAGCATCACATGTGATAATGTGTGTAGACCCAGCAGTCCAGCTCCCTTACCTGGACAATAACTCTAGAACCAGTAGATTAATAAACAATTGTGCAGATTTTGACACAGAATTCATTAAATAGTAAATGATTCGCACCATATCAATATATTACAATATATTACAATATGTTACAATTATTCTTAGATAAACTACAAAAATATGAATTCTTTTTTTTATTTTGTACATGGCTGGTGGGGTAAGAAATAGTTAAATATGAGAACTGCTTGGAGAACGTTACACATGGGTGTGTCATGTTAATGATTTAGGACTTACAGGACACAATTCTTGAATACAGGTGAATAGTCAGCGCCCCATTCAGTGACGCCCAAATATGCCTGCATGTCTTCATAAAAGCAGTGGTAGAATATTATTGTCTACTGGGACCAGACCGGGGGTATTTTCTTCTCTTCTCTTCTTTTGTCTTTTCTTCTCTTCTCTCTTTTGTCTGCAATAAGGAGAAATGCAGAATGCAAAACCACTTGCAATAGCCCTGGACCGCAAACCATCTCTTCATTCTTTATTCTTCTTTCCTTTTGTGGATCTGGGTTTGGATTTGGACTTGCAAAGCAAAATTGGACAGAGATATTGAGGAGATAAAATAGTCAGACAGTAGGAACACAGGCAGAGATTTTAGCCCCTTCTCGCCGAGGTCCTTTTTCGTTTTTGCGTTTTCATTATTCACTCCCCACCTTCAAAAATTCATAACTTTTTTATTTTTCCATGTAAAGAGCTTGTTGTCACTGTGCATGCCAAATGACATGTCTACTTCATTCTCTGGGTCGGTGCAATACCAAACTTGTATAGGTTTTATAATATTTTCATACATTTACCTTATATACTCGAGTATAAGCCTAGTTTTTCAGCACAAAAAATGTGCTGAAAAACCCAAACTCGGCTTATACTCGAGTCAAAAAAATAAATATATCTAAACTCACCTTTCCGGCGACCCCTGTATATCTTCTGTGCAATCTGTCCGTCAGCGGCGGCAGGCTATATACACTGGGGCAGGGGCTGGCAGGCTATATTCACTGGGGCAGGGGCTGGCAGGCTATATACACTGGGGCAGGGTCTGGCAGGCTATATACACT
This sequence comes from Engystomops pustulosus, assembly GCA_019512145.1. Classification (NCBI taxonomy): domain Eukaryota; kingdom Metazoa; phylum Chordata; class Amphibia; order Anura; family Leptodactylidae; genus Engystomops; species Engystomops pustulosus. The sequence goes on along the minus strand of CM033644.1, from coordinate 48,558,400 downwards.
GGGGCAGGGTCTGGCAGGCTATATACACTGGGGCAGGGGCTGGCAGGCTATATACTGGGGAGGCTGTGACCAATGCATTTCCCACCCTCGGCTTATACTCGAGTCAATAGGTTTTCCCAGTATTTTGTGGTAAAATTAGGGGCCTCGGCTTATACTCGGGTCGGCTTATACTCGAGTATATACGGTACATATATTAAAACCTTCTGTACAAAAAAGACATTTTTCATTTTGCCATTTTCTGACGCTAATAACTTTTTCATACTTCGGTATATGGAGCTGCGTATGGTATAAATTTTAGCAACTTTTGATGATATTTTCAATGCTATGATTTGTAGGACTGTACAGCCTTTTTTAATCACTTTTTATAGAATTTTTTATATTTTTCAAAATGGCAAAAAAGTGGCATTTTTTTACTTTGGGTGCTATTTTCCATTACAGGGTTAAACGCAGAGAAAAACATTTTGGGATGTGGCAATATGTAACATGTTTATGATTTGTATTGTTTATTTATATTTATATCAGTTCTAGGGAAAGTGGGGTGATATGAATTTTTAGGGTTTTTTAAATTTTATTTGTTTTTAACTTTTTAAAATTTTTTGCAAATTCTTAGACCCTCTAGGGTACATTAATTCTAGATGGTCTCAGTGTTCCTGCCATATATTGCAATACTACTGTGTTGCAGTAGTATACGGCATTTTTGCACAGTATTTTTGCACAGTAACGAATCTGCAGAAACCAGACTCGGGTATGACAAAGACCCAAGGCTGTCATGTCAACTGATTGCTGCCCACCAAAGCTTTGCTGCAGACATTTACAGGGTTAACACCCGCGATCGGTGCCAGCAATATGCAGCAAACGCCCACCTTGAATGGAGAAGGTCAGCCCGTGAGCCCTCTCCATACCCCTGCAGCTGGCATGTGATGTAATCTTATGTTCGTTCATAAGATATGAAGGACTTCTACATTAAAAGTCCACTCCAACAATCAAGGTGTTGCAGATCCTAAACCCACAGTGCATACCATATTACTCTGCCACTTACTTTGCACAATGTAACTGGGATAATTTTTTTCCCCTTGATGTAACTCTTTTGCCTTATGTATGATGTGTCAGCGCCTCAATTTTGGTGGTTTTCCAACACTCTTGAATTGTTCTGTTTTTGGGTGCAAAATTGTGTCTCCAACACTTTTCTGCAGCTTTTATTTTTCCGACTGGTTTTGTGGCCCAATTTTTCTATTTCAGTTCTTAATAATTTGGTATGTGCGCCAAATCATTAATCCCTTGTGCCACAAACTTAAATCACACTGAAAGGTATAGCACACTTCCAGCACCACCCCACGCCACAAATTAATAAATGCCCCCCAGATAGTCTATCAAATTATCACCAACATAATAGCATGACCAAAGTTAGCAAAGCTGCAGATTCAATCACAATAACTAGCTCAAGACTCTCCCCAAAAATGTACCATAAACCAATAAGAGAAGACCAGTCTAATCACAATTTATATAAAAGAAATACTGTATATACTCCAGTGTAAGCTGACCTGAGTATTAGCCGAGGTCCCTAATTTTACCACCAAAAACTGGGAAAACCTATTGACTCGAGTATTAGCCGAGGGTGGGAAATTGGTCACAACCCCCCAGCAAGTCCGCTGTAGTATATAGCCAGCCCCTGTAGTATATAGCCAGCCAGCCCTGAGTAGTATACAGCCAGCCCCCTTAAGTATACAGCCAGCCAGACCCCTGTAGTATACAGCCAGCCAGCCCATTAAGTATACAGCCAGCCAGCCCCCTTTACTCTGTAGCCAGCCAGCCCCCTTTACTCTATAGCCAGCCAGTCCCCTTTAGTATACAGCCAGTCTGCCAGCCCCCTTTAGAATATAGTAAGCCCGCATAGAAAAATAAACTTGCATACTCACCTTCCGGCGTCCCTGATGCTTATTGTGGCTTCCCGATGCTCGTCACTGCTCCCCTTTTCTCTTCTTTCCGCTGTAACAGCTGGCAGAAACGCATCCATGTAATCTGTGGGACGGCGCATACTATGACGTCACCAGCGGCCACGTCTCTGCCGGCTGTTAGAGTGGAAAGAAGACAGAAGAGGAGCCATGACGAACATCGGGAAGCCACGACGAGCATCGGGGCGCCGGAGGGTGAGTATGTAAGTTTATTTCTTTTACTGACTCGTGTATAAGTCGAGGTGAGATTTTTCAGCACATTTTTTGTGCTGAAAAACTCATCTTATACACAAGTATATATGGTAATCTTTATTAGAAATACATGATTAAAAAATGTATATAATAAATTCATAAAATAGTATATCCCAGATGAGACAATGGGTACGGCCAGGTAGCAAACCCCAAAAATCATCAGTAGTAAAAATATGTATCACTTAAATAAAAATGGTATATGGTAGTACAATACAGGACCCTCATGGAAGATACAGAGTAAATAAGTATGGCAGCTTACAAATCAAATTGTATGTATCTCCAATCTCCAAAGCTAAACATGAAGTGTAGGACCATCAAAACAAATGGCTACAATTGTATCAAACCTATCAAAGCAACACTAAGCTAAAGAAGCAAATGCTCCATGAATGCAAGCAAGAGGATCATATAGAAATGGGCAACATACTACCTGGCGTACCTCCCTGACGCGCATTTCAACTGCTGATGGCCTTTGCTAACTGGCTCTAACTATTGTCTCATCTGGGATATACTATTTTATGATTTTTTTAATCATGTATTTCTAATAAAGATTATAACTTTCATATAAATTGTGATTGGACTGGTCTTCTCTCTTTGGTTTCGGTGTAGTGGTATAAATCGATAGCTAGACTATAAATCTATTTAATATTGTCCACCTGTCAGACTGAATGCCAGGAATATCTTTCTGTCTAGACTACCTTTCTATCTCTATTATAGTCTGAGTATATCTGACTAGAACCCCAAAGTATGAGGTGCCTAGCAATGTCTAAGATCATTATAAATAGCTGACTAGCAAATCTACAGAAATGTCCTGGCAGAGATCTGCTAACTAAAAACAAATATTAGACCATCAACATGTTTCACCAGTAAAACCGGCTTCATCAGGGCTACACTGGTGTGCGATGTGTATCATAGAAAGTTCTATAAACTCTCAGGGTACATCCCCTGGAGTTACTTCCCTAATCGGATGTCCAGGGTTAGGGTATGTCTCAATGAATTTCCCCATTGGTGGAGTTCTATTGACTGTTTATGAAATACCGTATCGAGGTATTGGTCTGAATTTTGAGGTAGAATAAGAAACACCTCAATTTTTTTCATTTTCTCAGAGTTCTGTTCCTCCAGCTCTCAACTTTATTGAGGGACAGTTGTGGAGAGTTGTTTTAAGATGGAAACATAACAGGCTGCAGTTATAGATCTACACAGAGCCAACCAAAATATTCTGCTATTTCCAAATAGGTCAACAAGCTGAGATTACAGGGATCTGTGCCCAGTGTTTGTTGTGTAGGTTGAGTATTGACTTACTCAATTGTTCAGGAATTGTTCATACTTTCAAAAAGACTTAGGAGATAAATGTGCCCTTTTCACTAGTGCTATTGTTAAAGGGTTTGTCTGCCTGAAACATATTGCTGCTTTGAGTGAATAAAAAAACAACCTTAGTTACCTTACTTATCTTCTCATTCCAGGTTTACATGTGTTTTGTAATGGGTTTTCTTTTTTGATATGTGAAGCCAGACATCCCTGACCATAAAATGGCTGCAAATGGAGGGTCATGTGATCTCTATCTATCCATGAACAATCGCCCTGCCAGGATGTTGATCTTATATTCATGAATACTACCATAAGGGCGATTGTTCATGGATTGATAGAGATCACATGATCTTCCATCCATCTGCTGTCATTTTATGGTCAGGAATGTCTGGCTGATACACAAGACAAGAGGCTTCACTTTACATTTAGACAAAAGAAGAGTAATACATATAAATTGGTAAATTACCTAATATCCTGCACTCAATCTTACACACACATTAGGTAAGGTGGCAAACCTGTTTAAGTAGCAATTTGTTTATGTCGCACAATCCCTTGAAACTGTGTCTGTAACGTTAACAAAATGTAACAACCTAGAAGTTAGCTTATTCACAATAAATGAGTCCATAAGGTTGCAATATATCTAATGTCAGTAACTTTAATATGTTTCTTTAATCTAATAAAGCCCTTGGTATTTTGTATTTCCACAAAGCACACACGTACAAAAATGAGGTAAAGAAATAATACAAAAAGTGCATTTCGCTTGAAATAAAACTGTCTTTAAAAAAAACAAAAGAAAAATTTTAGGGTTGACATCCCAGCTGACCCCTTTTATATGTCCATTCACACGTACCCACCCTCCTGCTGTCTGAGAATCAGGGACTACAACAACTTTGGCAGGCAGCTGCTGTAAACTGTCAGTACATTGTTAATGGGACTATGCTACAATACTATGCTACAATACTCTGGGACTATAACAGACACTTACAATTTTAAAGGTCACTTGTTTTATTTTTTTTAAATAAAATTCAAAAAAATGTTTAAGAAGAAATATTATTTCAGCAGAATGTATAGCTTACTAAAGTAATCCCAAAAAGCTACATTAAATTGCAACAGCAGTGATCTGCTCCATTGTCACATTAGGATAAAGTCTTCTACTGGTGCGATTCGGCTGGACCCGCTGCAGCCTTGGTTCTGTATGGAAGTTTGACATTTACATGACTCCTGTTTTTTCCATACACCAAAAGACAAAGTAACATAAATAATCATATATTAATCTCGACTTGTCCAGTTACTTCAAGTAAATGTTTTTTATTTGTATAATGAAAAGCGACACAATTTTCCAATATGCTTTCTGTATTAATACCGTATGGTTTTCTAGATCTCTGCTTACTGACATTCAATTGGAAGTTTCATTAGTTAGTGTTAATGAATAAAAATCTATGTGATGGACACACAGTTGCAGGGCTTGTTATAGTATTCAATTTATTATATTCGAACAAGCCATGTACAGATTTCTATCCATTGGAGGTAAATAAAAATAAAGCATCCTATTGAATGACAGCAAGCAAAAAAAATGTGTGGGGTCTTGTAATCTGCAGGACAAATTGTACTTTTTATTGGAAAGTGCAGTGAAATGGACAAAAAAATTCATTTTCAGCATTTTCTTGTGAGCTCAGTTTTTATGGCTTTTATTTGTGCTCCATATGACACCTCCCCTTTATTCTTTGGGCCGCTACGATCACAGGAATACCAAATTTATTTAGTAAATTTCTAAAAAAATTTATCTTTTGTACAAAAAAAAATTTGCCAACTTTTCATACTTCAGTGTACGGACCAATGTAAGGTGTAATTTTTTGCTGAACATGCTGGCGTTTGAATTCACATAAATTTGGATCTTTTTTCCAATAATTTTTTCCACAGTAACTAGGGTTCCTGTTCTCCTCCAGTTACTGATGAAAGGGGTCACAGAAACAGATATTTGTCTCTATTTCAGCTGTGCTGGGTCTAAAAGAACACACACATGACTGCCAGTAGGCATAGAGGCAGCAGAGCCGCCCCTGTATCTTCTCTCTGCATGGACACGGCTAAGCAAACAGTAACCAGGCGTTGGCAGCTGTGCTGCAGCTGAACAGTAGGGGGAGAGAGGTCAGCATGTGATCTTTATTATTTTTAAAACCCCAGCCAAATAATTAAATAAATATCTGGACAATCTCTGTAAGATATCATGTAACACCAAGGTTCACAATTTTTTCACAAGCATGTGAGTGTACAATACGAGAATAACTGCAAGTAACACTCACAGAGTGAAAACTATTATTTACCTCTGTCAAAATTAATGTTATATTAAAGCAAAGCTGTCAACAGGAATGTGATTTTTAGCTTGTGACTGGTTACAATAGCCTTTGCTACTATGATTTTTAAAAAGCCTATGTCAGCATTCTAAATATTTTTAATACTTTTAATTCACATTACCTGGCTCCCTGCCAGCAGCATGTGGTGATTCCCAGAGGGAGATACAGCTGCAGCCTGTGTGTGTCCATGACCATCTTCTCTCCTCCATACTCATGAAACCCCCTCCCCACTTCCTGTCATGTGCATTGATCATACAAGGTAGTGAGATGGATAGTGAGGAGGAGAGGAAGGATGCATGGGGAGACATAGGCACAAACAGGCTACGGCTTCCTCTCTTATGGGACTCACCACAAGCTGCTGGCAGGGAGCCAGATAATGTGAATTAAACCTATATAAAGTACTGAAATGATTCAGAAATCACAAAGGCATTTCTAAAATCAGCATAGCTTAAGTTATTGGAACCTGTCACCAGCTAAAAATCACATTCCCAGTGACAGGTTCGGTATAAGATATGTTAGAAAAGTAAAAGAAGTATAAAAGTATAAAGCCATACATGTTTAATTAGACAAGATTTCCTGTTGATTTCAGTAGTGACATAATCAGATGAGCTGTTAAGCAGGGTTTTTTGGGGCTAAAATTATTCATACTATACAGAATTGACAGAATAGGTCCACAATTTCAGATCAATCTGGGTAAAACACCTGGCAACCCCACAGAACAGCTGTTCTCAGCACTTGACACACTGGGAATCAAACAAGAGCCAAAGAGTTCCACAAGAGTTTATTTTCATATGACATAGAATGGAGCTGTCTGCTTCCTGTTCCTGGTGAGAATAGCAGATCTCTGGGGTTGCTGGATGGTTGGCCCTCACCAATCTGATATCGATGGTGAAACTGATTCATGATGTTTTCTGCATTAAATGGGGTTTCCAAGTTATAAATATTAATGTTCTTGCTTAAAGATAGGTATCTTTTTGAAAGGCTATCAATATTTTTAGTTTAGAAAACCCATTTAATGGTGTAAACATTGTCAAAATGTAGATCTAAAAATGTAGTTTTAAATTGGAGTTCAGTGAAACCAGCTAAATTCTGTATTTGGAAGTTCTTTTGATCAAATGACATTGTGCTAACAGCCAAAGAGGTAAAAGAAACCTAGCATGTTCAGCATCAAGTAATTACCTTTCCCATGGTGCCCCTCACTAAGCTTTCTGTTGTTGCAACCTCCCAATTCACTCACAAGTAAAAGAAGTATTGTACTGTATAAGTTCTCCAGAAATGTCTTGCCTGTTTCCCTGCAATCTGTCATTTTAGAGAAAATTACACCTTTATCTTTATGCAAATGAGCTTTCCTGTGCACTTGGTTAGCGCCATGTCTACTGTTGGACAGGTTTACACCTTCTTTCTACACTTTTTTTCAACAGGCATTGTTAATCATTGTACAAAGAGGAGGTGATGGTTAGTGTTGGGCAGCAAAAAATGGAGAAAACAAGGGCACCAGCAGGCATGACCTTGACCTTTCTGGCATGAGTCGCTAATTTACATAGAATAAACATTAAATTACATTAAAATAAAGTTTTCTCTAAAAATAACGTGATTACTGAGAAACATGAAATGTATGTCTAGAAAGCTTATAAAGTGCAGCGCAGAATGATGGGTGATTTAGAAGGTGGACTCCCTTTAACTTTTAACATTTTAGTTGTGTATGGGCAAACTTACTTTAACTAGTAATTAGAGAAGAGTGAACCTAACATTTTCATTTGGGTGTGCCCTGCACGACCCTGACATATTGCCGGATTTGCTGCTGAACATGACATTATTACCCCTAGCAACTACCAAGGGCTATGATTAGCCAGGGGTGCAAGATTTGGTTGGTAGTTTGGAGGGCATCAGCAGATGCCAGGCATTGGTCAATCAGGCCTCAAAGGGAAAGATTTAGAACGATGACTCCATGACTATAGGAAGCTTTTCCCCTGCTTCATGACTAGTTAAGGTATATTTGCATACATCAAGGCAAATGCCTACACCACACATGGAATATACTTATTAAAAGAAGCTTATGACTTGAGTTTTAAGCTATAGCAAAGCTTAGTGGGGGGCACCAAATGCAAGGTTGTTTTATGATTTTCCACATGCTGGGGCCAGTTTGAGGCGGAAAAAAATATCTGACAGATTCTCTGTTCAAATCAAATTAAAGCTTTTCAACACTTTTTCCATTGATGATAGAGTATTACATTACATTGGAGTATAGTTATACTTTTACTATTTGTATGATGCTGTTACATGTTTCAAATGTCCCACCACATTGTGGAATCTCCTTGTTACTGTGTGAGAGCTAAGAGGCAGGCCAGATTTATAGTGGGCTGTTAAGAGTCTAAGGCAGTTCAGCTCTCTCCGCGTCCTGCTGTAATCTCTTCTGTTTTGTTCAGTAGTTTCTATTCATATCACGTCCACCCCCACAGTCACTGCTCTCGCATCTCGCATCTCTCACATACTCTCCATCTCTTGTCCTTGGTGTTTCTGCAGATCATCTGGGTCGGTTCTTCCATCACTCTCCTAGAGCTACAAGACTGCAAAAATGGCCAGTACCTTCTCAAGAGCTCTATTTTCAAAGAAATCAGCTGGACTTCTGGCAATGGCTGGTGCTGGGTCACTGGCTGGTTCTTATTTGGCTACTTGCCATACAATTATTGTGTTTTCGAAGGTCTGGATCTCTGCACTATAGGAAAAAGAAAGAAAAGCATGAATGCCATCGAGAAGCGACAGTTATAGTAAGCATCTTTATAAGACCTAGGACTTGTAATTTCTGAAGAAGCCAGGGGTATTGTAACACACCTTGTGAAAAAAAGTATAGCAGTTTTGGTGGGATCAATCAGACTACCTAGGGTTAAGTACCCAAGGGGGTCTAAATAGTAAAAACACCCCCTTTCCTTAGAACTATATAAAAATATATATACATAAAAAACATGTTAAACCCTTAGTGACCAAGCCATTTGCGCCTCGAACCCCTTTAACTTACCCAAGTGTTTTTGAGTTTTTTTTTTCTGTTACATTTTGTACTTCAATAGTGTGAAACTTTGGTTGATATATTTAACATTTACCATATACTAGAGTATAAGCCTGTTTTCAGCACACAAAAAGTGCTGAAACCCAGCTTATACTCAAGTAAAAAAAATTAGGTTTTCTACCAGTTTTTGTGGTAAATTAGGGGCTCGGCTTATCTTGGGTCAACTTATACTTGAGTATATACGTATCTTTGAAAAAGGTGAATTTGGTATATTTTTGAAAAAATTTGCTATTTCAAAATCAAAAATGTCGTTTTTCAAAATGATGTCTGACTACCCAAATTAATTACTAGCATTTACAATATCTCAGCTTTGTGTTGGCGTCATTTTATAAGTATACTTTTGTTTATTACGACACTAGAAAGATCACAATTGCACAGAATTCTCTCAATTTCTAGAAAATGTTAGACAATTATTTAGGGACCATTGCATTTCCATAAAGGTTATGGAAGTTCTTTAATAGAAACCCACCACATCAGCCTGTTCTATTAACTTCACACCCTTAAACTATTCAAAACAGCAGGTAGGAGGCTTGTTAACTCTTTATGTATTTTCCAGAAATTCTAACAAAATGAAGTTTAATTTGGAACTCACTAATATTTATCATTAATACATTCATTTAGCTCCAAATTTACCCACATTAACTGAATAAAGCAGAAAATGCATTAGGAATATACGTGGCAGTTTCTTGCCATTGACTTTTGTAGGGCAGGATAGTTTTCAGGTGCCATGACTGTTTGTGGAGCCCCTGAGGCCGCGTTTAGAAGTGGCTTGGTTGCGGCTTGAAACTAAATCCAAAGCTCCACCTGCAAACCACGTTGAGGTAAGATTGCATTTACTTTGCGTATAGTTAATGTGTTGGAAACACGTTACCAAATTTTGTTATTACGATAGGCTTTGAATTGCTTTTCCAAATGCAACCAAAATGCCACGTGTGAACGCGCTCAGGTCCCAGAGAATTTGAAACTTTTTTATATGTGGTATTGGGGGCATATTAACCCTTGCTACTGATGGTCTTTTTCCATTTTACACTTTCTTGTTTATTACTACTTTCAAAAATCAATACTTTTTTTTTTTTCCATGTACAGAGCTGTTTGAAGGCTTATTTTCTGCATAACAAATTGTACTTCCTAGTGATCGTATTTATATTCCATCCTATGTACTTGGAAGCAGAAATACAATTCAAATGCGGTAAAATTGATAGAAACCATATTAGGCGCCATTTTATTGGGGGCTCTGTTTTTACGTCTTTTACTGTACATTCCAAATGGCATCTCTCTACATTCTTTGGTTGTACGATCACAGGGATAAAATGTATATAGGTTTTATTAGGTGTTAATAATTTTACCAAAAATTGTAAACTTCCCTGAGGACACACTTGTATGGCGAAATATGTCTTGGGGGCTATTGAGTGCGTGTTATTTAAATAGTGGTGTCAAGGGGTGTAGTTTAGCCTATAGATCAGAGTCGAAGTACAGCGACAATCAGAACTGCTAACGTGAGATAGGTAGGAATAGCATCTGTGGGGCATCTGTCGGTGCGCAGAGGCCCTGAAATAATCGCAAATGCTAGCTTATTGCTAGCTTTTGCGATTATTTTCCCCAATCCGCCACCTTCACGCCAGTGGGGCGTGAAGGGGCGTGAAGGGGGGGGGGGCGCGGACCGCCGAGCGGGGGGCGTGGCCGGACGAGAGTGAGCCTGCGCACTCGCTGCTGCCGGGCGACTTTTCATACGCGTGCTGGCTGGCAGAAGCCTCTTGATGTATCGGGTTGCGAATTTGCAGCGGCGGGCGATCATACGCTGGCACACGAGCGCCAGCGTATGATAAATATCCCCCTGTGTGTGTATGTCTGAATCCCAGCAATGGACAACAAGTTATCAAAGTACATCTGTTAAGTACAGCACTGAATCAGCCTAACAGAGTGTGTATCGTAATAGCAACACTGAATAATATGTGTGTGATTGTATATAGGAACCCTATCTAAAAGGCAAAAAATATATCACGCGCCTTGTGCAGCACAGTACCTTCAGTGTATTGTACACCAATAAAACACACAAACATTAAAACACAGGGCAGATTTATCAAGCTGTCTAAATGTCAGAATATTCTTAGTGCCCATGGCAAACACAGAGCTCTCCTTTAAAATATCTAAGCGCTGGTAAAATAAAGCTGAGCTGTAATTGGTTGCCATGGCAACTAAGAACATTCTGACTTTAACAGCTTGATAAGTTGTCCACATTCTCTCCTGACGAACCATCCCTCCGCTCAGTGTCTCCCACCACCATTTTTACTTTTTCTGTTTCTTACACATGAGTTCACACTAGTTATAATAGATCTTCTTTGTTGCACCTTTTCATAGGTCACGCCCCTTTGTGAAAGTAGTCGTCGGAGAGCCAGAAAACTGTCTAAAACCCTTAGGCTACATTCACACGACCGCAGAGAAAAGGCCGTATCCGTACCGTTTTTTTACGATTACATACGGCCACATTCATTTCAATGGACAATACGACCTGACCATTAATATTGCCGTTGTTAACTCGTTCCGTACCGTACCGTATACTGGCCGTATAAAAATACAGACATGTCCTATTTTCTCCCGTATTTCAGTTCCATATGCCCCTAGAAGTCTATGGGGACGTATAAAATACGGTGACATACGTGGTGCATACGGATGAAAAACGTCACGTATATACGGTCCGTAAATACGGGACTGGAGAAGGTCATACGGTCGTGTGAATGTAGCCTTAATATATGTGTAGCAGAAAGCTTGTAGTGCAAATTACAATAAGTTTACATGTGACAGTATTAATAATCTCCACAATGTTGCACTCTGAAGCTACACCCATTTGCCAGTTAACAGTAAACCCTTTTCCATTTCACTATGTCTCCTTTATAGTAATATCTAAAATGATTATAAACAGGATGCAAAGTGTGTACATCATTTTCTTTGGTGTTTATTGAACCCAAACGTCTGTGCATATTGTTTATTTGTCCTCCTATGATTTTTTCTTTATACCCCCTAGGGATGTCTTGTTTGCCATTTCTAAAAACCAGGAACTGGTCTAGACATAAGGCCAGAATATTGCATTATGGAGAAAAACAGAATCCTCCTCTCTTAATCTGCTTATTATGACCATGTGCACAATGACCTAATTCCTGCAATAGGAGGTTATAGGTAGAAACAGTTACAACTCAATCAGAAAGGACAATAAAATAACATTTTTCTTAAATAAATAATAGGAAGACATATTATAAATTTCACTGATTTATCATCTTGTGGCCTGTGATATTGTGATAACCATCAAGCCCTACTGCACTGTATACCAGGATATGAGAAGGATGCTGGGATTTATAGTCACTAAAAGTGGTATATTGATCCCGGAAATATACACCTCCCATCACACAGCATTATGGAGGAGCCACTGTAATAGGAGGTGGAGTATTGTGGAGATATTATACATACAGTGCTAATACATTATCCAGCTCAGCAGTTCAGCAAAGTGCTTTAGCAGCCTGCATTGCTTATATTTATTACTGATCTGTAGTGTTGGATCACCCTTCTTTTACTGATAATAAATTTTGCAAACTCTCACATGAGAGATATTGTTCAGGAAACAGGAGTGCCAAAGGTGTCCCATTGTCTTTTATCTTACTGCATTTGAACTGTTGGGCAACAGGTCATAAAGCAAGGCCCTAGTCAAGTAGGAGCCACTAAGATAATCTGGCTACTATATAATGTATTTACGTGGACTGATTGTGTAATTTATTATAATGGTAATAGTATGTATTTAAATTACAAGAATGGAAATATTTGTGTTGGCTGATGATGTCAAATGGAAGTGAAACAAGCTACTTTACTTGTTATCTCGGGACCCCTTCATTTTAAAATCATCCCCGCCCAATGGATATTACTACCCTGCATCCAATCAGTATGATTCTTAGATGTTTTGTTTTGCTTTCAAAAAGCAATCTTACATTATCAGAAACTATCATTGTTGGCTATAATACGCAGATCAGCTGTGATCTCAGGCTGTGCAGAGTTGTCATGGGCTGACCACACTGCAGGAATGGGACTGTTCCATCATATATAAACAGCAGTACAGTATATTGTAATGATTACACTGCTGCGGTTTAGGAGGGAAGCAGGGATTCCTTGAATCATAGATCTATATGACGCAGGTTATCCTCGTCACCAAAATGTGTTGAAACACACCCTTAGCATTGGACCCAAGAGCTTTATGTTAGATATTTACTAATATTACATTAGATAAATGTTTTGTGAAATCTATCTAAATCTGTATTGGAGCCATCTTGACTGTAATAATGATCAGACATACTAGTATTACAAGCATGCCTAATCCCCCTTAGAGATAAATTCTGCCATTGATAATCTTTGCTCTCCCTAGGACTATAATATAGTATAGTTAGATGATCCTTACATTGTTGTTGGATTAGCATTTGGGTATTTGATTTAATGAAGTGCTCCTTGTCAAAGTATTAGCTTTTCACCAGACATCAATTTGGAATAATGGGTAAATCTATTCTGAGTGCTGCCTGATGCCTTCTGCAGCTCACAAGTTAATACAACATATGCATGTTCTCTTAGGAGGGCCTATAGCATCACCATGTGGCAGAAAAATAGGCTAAGGTGGTGAACTCTTTAGAAGCTTGCTGGCTCAGCGATATTAAGCTTTGCATGCTTAAAGCTTTATATGAATCAGCCCGGGGTTACAATGAATATTTCAGGTGGCTTATTATAAGCAACATATAAATACATATTGATACATAATTTAATGAGCAATGCTTGTTCTAACGACAGCTTCACATGCTATTACCTGATATTAGCAGTATACAATGTGATGTTAGCAGTATATATGCTTGCAAGTGCAAGTGGAGAGAATATTCTGTGAACCTATGAGAACATTGACCATATTTCTCTGAATTCTGCAACTTCTTAAAAAATAATTGTGTAAATACTCATCAATTGTGCTAGGCAGTCCCCGCTTACTTAGAAAAATAGGTTCTGTAGGTTTGTTCTTAAGTCGGAACTGTATATTTTATAATTGTAACGCCAGGCAAATTTTTGGGTCTCTGTGAACAATTGGATTTAAAAATGTTGGGCTGCCATCAGAAACCAGGATTAACAATTAAGCTTCATTACAGACACCTTTAATAACTGTTACAGCTGTTTTCTTGTACAGACGTAAAGTACAGTAATACATACTAGGGGTCGTCTGTAAGTCTGGTGTTCTTAAGTAGGGGACCGCCTGTAAAATGTTCTGTTTCCTATAATGTCCTTGAGGAAAAAACATAGTACTCCCTCATCGCTGTGTACTGGGAAGAAGGCATTGATTCCTTTGGTGCACCCCTGGGATGCAGCATTGTACATAGCACAAGAGATGGATGCTCTTATTCTCAGAGGTAGCATACTGTATGCACATAATGAAGTAAGCGTTTCCTCTAGAGCGATTATCAGCAATAACACATTATCTTATGGGCATCTTTCACTAAAGGAATGCATTGAAGGTGAAAAGAAATATATTTTTAAATTCTTTGCATAATATGTTCAAGACCTGTTATTACGTGTAAATATTGTAATCATGTGTCATTACAATATCTTAGGCTAACATTTTGGTGGGATTCATGTTTTTTTGTAGGGTTGTTTTTTAATGAATTCTTCAGATCTTAGAATACCTTCCCCTCCTCCCAGCGTTGTATCAATAAAACCCCCCATCCCCTCCATTCTGGCTTGCTAGAGCTTTCAGTGGGGCTCCTATGGAAATGACATGCTAATTAAACTGAATGTACTAGTATATGTAACAAACTGAATGAACCTTGTCTATGTGCATGAACTATATATAAAAAAATGATATACATAAAATCTTTATATCACATGCATTCTATGTCTTTCAATAGCTGTATAGTAAAGTATATATATATATATATATATATATATATATATATATATATATAAATCACAAATATGTAAATCACAATTTTTATTTTTATAAATAAATATATATATATATATATATATATATATATAATGCAAAATACGCACACACAAAAAAAAATAAATAAATAAAGGTCTTGCAGTTACCTTGGTGGGTAGAGTCTCCTAGTTTTTTGTGTATCAGCACTGATGACATCTCTGCTAATAAGGTACCCAGACTATACAGCTATTGAAAGACATAGAAATGCATGTGATATAAAGATTTTATGTATATCATTTTTTTATATCATAGCTTCATGCACATAGACAAGGTTCATTCAGTTTGTACATATACTAGGTACATTCAGTTTAATTAGCTGTCACTTCCATAGGAGCCCCACTGAAAGCTCTAGCAAGCCAGAATGGAGGGGGATGGGGGGTTTTATTGATACACGCTGGGAGGAGGGGAAGGATATTCTAAGATCTGAAGAATTCATTAAAAAACAACCCTACAAAAAAACATGAATCCCACCAAAATGTTAGCCTAAGATATTGTAATGACCACATGATTACAATATTTAACACGTATGATAACAGGTCTTGAACATATTATGCAAAGAATTTTAAAAATATATTTCTTTTCACCTTCAATGCATTCCTTTAGTGAAAGATGCCATAAGATAATGTGTTATTGCTGATAATCGCTCTAGGGAAACGCTTACTTCATTATGTGCATACAGTATGCTACCTCTGCAGATAAGAGCTATCCATCTCTTGTGCTATGTACAATGCTGCATCCCAGGGGTGCACCAAAGGAAATCAATGCCTTCTTCCCAGTACACAGCGATGAGGGATGTACTATGTTTTTCCTCAAGGACATTATAGGAAACAGAAACATTTTACAGGCGGTCCCCTACTTAAGAACACCAGACTTACAGACGACCCCTAGTTACTTGTTACTTTAGCGCTAATACAAAGAAAAAAGCTGTAACAGTTATACAGGTGTCTGTAATGAAGCTTTAATTGTTAATCCTGGTTCTATGGCAGCCCAACATTTTTAAAATCCAATTGTCACAGAGACCCAAAAAATTTGCCTGGCGTTACAATTATAAAATATACAGTTCCGACTTAAGACAAACCTACAGAACCTATTTTCTAAGTAAGCGGGGATGCCTACACCATTGATGAGTATTTTACACAATTATTTTTTAAGAAGTTGCAGAATTCAGAGAAATATGGTCAATGTTCTCATAGGTTCACAGAATATTCTCCAACTTGCACTTGCAAAGCATATATACTGCTAACATCCACATTGTATACTGCTAATATCAGGGTAATAGCTATGTGAAGCTGTCGTTATGAACAAGCATTGCTCATTAAATTATGTATCAATATGTTTATTATATGTTGCTTATAATAAGCCACCTGAAATATTAATTGTAACCCCGGGCTGTATTCATATAAAGCTTTAAGCATGCAAAGCTTAATATCGCTGAGCCAGCAAGCTTCTTAAAGAGTTCACCACCTTAGCCTATTTTCTGCCACATGGTGATGCTATGAGGCCCTCCTAAGAGAACATGCCTATGTTGTATTAACTTGTGAGCTGCAGAAGGCATCAGGCAGCGCTCAGAATAGATTTACCCATTATTCCAAATTGATGTCTGGTGAAAAGCTAATACTTTGACAAGGAGCACTTCATTACACCAAATAACCAAATGCTAATCCAAAACAAATGTAAGGATCATCTAACTCTACATATTTATAGTCCTAGGGAGAAGCAAAGATTATCAATGGCAGAATTTATCTCTAAGGGGGATTAGGCATGCTTTAATCTAGTATGTCTGATCATTATTACAGTCAAGATGCTCCAATACAGATTTAGATTAGATTTCACAAACATTTATCTAATGTAATATTAGTAAATATCTAACATAAAGCTTTTGGGTCCAAATGCTAAGGGATGTTTCACACAATTTTGGTGACGAGATAACCTGCGTCATATAGATCTATGATTCAAGGAATCCCTGCTTCCCCTCTAAACAGCAGCAGTGTAATCATTACAATATACTGTACTGCTGTTTATATATGATGGAAGCAGTCCCATTCCTGCAGTGTGGTCAGCCCATGACAACTCTGCACAGCCTGAGATCACAGCTGATCATGCGATTATAGCCAATCAAAATGATAGTTTCTGATAATGTAAGATTGCTTTTGAAAGCAAAACAAAACATCTAAGAATCATACTGATTGGATGCAGGGTAGTAATATCCATGGGCGGGGATGATTTATTAAAATGAATGGGTCCCGAGATAACAAGTAAAGTAGCTTGTTTCACTTCCATTTGACATCATCAGCCAACACAAATACTTCCATTCTGTAATTTAAATACCATCTATACATTATAAGATAATACTTCCACATACAGTCTACGTAAAATACATTATATAGTAGGCAGATTATCTTTAGTGGCTCCTACTTGACTAGGGCCTTGCTTTATGACCTGTTGCCCAACAGTTTCAAATGCAGTCAGATAAAAGACAATGGGACACCTTTGGCACTCCTGTTTCCTGAACAATATCTCTCATGTGAGAGTTTGCAACATTTATTATCAGTAAAAGAAGGGTGATCCAACACTACAGATCTAGTAATAAATATAAGCAATGCAGGCTGCTAAAGCATTTGCTGAACTGCTGAGCTGGATAATGTATTAGCACTGTATGTATAATATCCCACAATACTCCACCTCCTATTTACAGTGGCTCCTCCATAATGCTGTGTGATGGGAGGTGTATATTTCCGGCTGATCAATATTTACCACTTTTAGTGACTATAAATCCCAGCATCCTTCTCATATCCTGGTATACAGTGCAGTAAGGCTTGATGGGTTATCACAATATCACAGGCCACAAGATGATAAATCAGTGAAATTTAAATATGTCTTCCTATTATTTATTTAAGAAAATTTTTATTTTATTGTCCTTTCATGATTGTAACTGTTTCTAGCCTATAACCTCCTATTGCAGGAATTAGGTCATTGTGCACATGGTCATAATAAGCAGATTAAGAGAGGAGGATTCTGTTTCTCCATAATGCAATATTCTGGCCTTATGTCTAGACCAGTTCCTGGTTTTTAGAAATGGCAAACAAGAACATCCCTAGGGGGTATAAAGAAAAAATCATAGGAGACAAATTAAAAATATGCACAGACGTTTGGGTTCAATTTACACCAAAGAAAATGATGTACACACCTTGCATCCTGTTTATTAATCATTTTAGATATTACTTATAAAGGAGACATAGTAAAATGGAAAAGGGTTACTGTTAACTGGCAAATGGGTGTAGCTTCAGATGCAACATTGTGGAGAATTTATTAATCTGTCCACATGTAAACTTTATTGTAATTTGCACTACAAGCTTTCTGCTACACATATATTAAGGCTACATTCACACGACCGTATGACTTCTCCAGTCCCGTATTTACGGACCGTATATACGTGACGTTTTTCATCCGTATGCACCACGTATGTAACCCGTATTTTATACGTCCCCATAGACTTCTAGGGCATATGGAACTGAAATACGGGAGAAAATAGGACATGCTCTGTATTTTTATACGGCCAGTATACGGTACGGTACGGAACGGAGTTAACAACGGCAATATAAATGGTCAGGCGTATTGTCCATTGAAATGAATGTGGCCGTATGTAATCCGTAAAAAAACGGTACGGATACGGCCTTTTTCTTGCGGTCGTGTGAATGTAGCCTAAGGGTTTTAGACAGTTTTCTGGCTCTCCGACGACTACTTTCACAAAGGGGCGTGACCTATGAAAAGGTGCAACAAAGAAGATCTATTATTAACTAGTGTGAACTCATGTGTAAGAAACCAAGTAAAAAACTGGTGGTGGGAGTACACTGAGCGGAGGGATGGTTCGTCAGGAGAGAATGTGGGACAAACTTATCAAGCTGTCTAAAAGTCAGAATGTTCTTAGTTGCCCATGGCAACCAATTACAGCTCAGCTTTCATTTTACCAGCGCTCATGAATATTTTAAAGGAGAGCTCTGATTGGTTGCCATGGGCAACTAAGAATATTCTGACATTTAGACAGCTTGATAAATCTGCCCCTGTGTTTTAATGTTTGTGTGTTTTATTGGTGTACAATATACACTGAAGGTACTGTGCTGCACAAGGCGCGTTGATATATTTTTTGCCTTTTAGATAGGGTTCCTATATACAATCACACACATATTATTTCAGTTGTGTGCTATTACGATACACACTCTGTTAGGCTGATTCAGTGCTGTACTTAACAGATGTACTTTGATAACTTGTTGTCCTATGCTGGGATTCAGACATACACACACAGGGGGATATTTATCATACGCTGGCGCTCGTGTGCCAGCGTATGATCGCCCCGCCGCTGCAAATTCGCAACCCGATACATCAAGAGGCTTCTGCCAGCAGCACAGCGTATGAAAAGTCGCCGGCAGCAGCGAGTGCGCAGGCTCACTCTCGTCCGGCCACGCCCCCCGCTCGGCCGGCCGCGCCCCCCCCTTCACGCCCCACTGGCGTGAAGGTGGCGGATTGGGGAAAATAATCGCAAAAGCTAGCAATAAGCTAGCATTTGCGATTATTTCAGGGCCTCTGCGCACCGACAGATGCCCCACAGATGCTATTCCTACCTATTCTCAGTTAGCAGTTCTGATTGTCGCTGTACTTCGACTCTGAATCTATAAGGCTAAACTACCCCTTGACACCACTATTTAAAATAACACGCACTCAATCAGCCCCCATGACATATTTCGCCATACAAGGTGTCCTCAGGGAAGTTTACAATTTTTGGTAAAATCTATTAACACCTAATAAAACCTATATACATTTTGTATCCCTGTGATCGTACCAAACCAAAGAATGTATGAGAGATGCCATTTGGAATGTACAGTAAAAGACGTAAAAACAGAGCCCCCAATAAAATGGCGCTAATATGGTTTCTATTCAATTTTACCACATTTTGAATTGTATTTCTGCTTCCAAGTACATAGGATGGAATATAAAATACGATCACTAGGAAGTACAATTTGTTATGCAGAAAATAAGCCTTCAAACAGCTCTGTACATGGAAAAATAAAAAAGTTATTGATTTTTGAAAGTAGTAATAAACAGAAAGTAAAATGGAAAAAGACCATCAGTAGCAAGGGGTTAATATGCCCCCAATACCACATAATAAAAAGTTTACAAATTCTCTGGGACCTGAAGCTGCGTTCACACGTGGCATTTTGGTTGCATTTGGAAAAGCAATTCAAAGCCTCCACTCGTAATAACAAATTTTGGTAACGTGTTTCCAACACATTAACTATACGCAAAGTAAATGCAATCTTACCTCAACGTGCGTTTGCAGGTGGAGCCTTTGGATTTAGTTTCAAGCCGCAACCAAAATGCCACTTCTAAACGCGGCCTCAGGGGCTCCACAAACACGTCATGGCACCTGAAAACTATCCTGCCCTACAAAAGCTCAATGGCAAGAAACTGCACAGTATATTCCTAGATGCATTTTCTGCTTTTATTCAGTTAATGTGGGTAAATTTTGCAGCTAAATGAATGTATTAATGATAAATATTAGTGAGTTCCAAATTAAACCTTCATTTTGTTAGAATTTCTGGAAAATACATAAAGAGTTAACAAGCTTCCTACCTGCTGTTTTGAATAGTTTAAGGGGTGAAGTTAATAGAACAGGCTGATGTGGTGGGTTTCTATTAACAGAACTTCCATAACCTCTATGGAAATGCAATGGTCCCTAAAATAATTGATTCTAACATTTTCTAGAAAATTTGAGAGAATTCTGTGCAATTTGTGATCTTTCTAGTGTCGTAATAAAACAAAAGTATACTTATAAAATGACGCCAACACAAAGCTGAGATATTGTAAATGCTAGTAATTAATTTGGGTAGTCAGACTATCATTTTGAAAAACAGAACATTTTTGATTTTGAAAATAGCAAATTTTTTCAAAATATTTACCAAATTCACCTTTTTTCATAGATACCGTATATACTCAAGTATAAGTTGACCCAAGTATAAGCCGAGGCCCCTAATTTTACCACAAAAACCTGGTAAAACCTATATTTTTTTTACTTGAGTATAAGCTTGGGTTTCAGCACATTTTTTTGTGCTGAAAAACTAGGCTTATACTCTAGTATATATGGTAAATGTTAAATATATCAACCAAAGTTTCACACTATTTTGAAGTACAAAATGTAACAGAAAAAACAAACTCAAAAACACTTGGGTAAGTTAAAGCGTTCGAGGCGCAAATGAGCTTGGTCACTAAGGGGTTAACATGTTTTTTTATTGTTTATATATTTTTATATTAGTTCTAAGGAAAGGGGGTGTTTTTACTATTTAGACCCCCTTGGGTACTTTAACCCTAGGTAGTCTGATTGATCCCACCATAAACTGCTATACTTTTTTTCACAAGGTGTGTTACAATATACCCCTGGCTTCTTCAGAAATTACAAGTCCTATGGTCTTATAAAGATGCTTACTTATAACTGTCGCTTCTCGATGGCATCATGCTTTTCTTGTCTTTTTTCCTATAGTGCAGAGTATCCAGACCTCCGAAAACACAATAATTGTATGGCAAGTAGCCTAACTCCTGCCATCTACGCCAAACTCTGTAACAAGTCCACTCCTAATGGCTATACCCTTGATGAATGTATTCAGACCGGCGTAGATAACCCTGGACATCCCTTTATTAAAACTGTTGGCATGGTAGCAGGAGATGAAGAATGCTATGAGGTAAGAAAGCAGGATGGATGTGTGAAAGGACATTAATTAACTAAAATCTTACAAAATAAGTTTGGTGTAGGATATGAGTGCCTTCACATTAGCTGTTTAAAGGAAAGGCCAGGAGGACTTATCTATAGGAATAATAAGTATCAAAAATGTGTACCAAAGTCCCTTAAAGGGGTTTTCATTGAATATATATAAAAAAAAATCACACATACTTACCCCACTCCAGCTCCCAACTCGCTCTGGTACTTTCAGTTTCGCATCAGGGGACAAGAAGTAAAGTCCCTTAGAACATGAAAGACGGAAGTACTGGAGGGAGCCGGAGTGTGTAAGTATGTGTTCCCATTTTTTCTTACTCCCTTTCCCCATTTAATATTTCTAATTTCTTAAGTATCAATTGTTGTTTTTTGCTTAAACTGAACCTGTCAGAATAAATTGACCTAATAAACTGTTGCCAGCATGTTGTCAAGTTGCTTACACCTTTCAGGTCATGTTTCTTTCATGGCCCAGTGTGGAGGCATCATCCAGAAACTCAACTTTGAATTGAGGTGTAATATAGTTGCATAAAGTCACAGAACTGGAAAGTTTAGCATTGAAGTCACGCTCTCTATACCTCAGAAAGCTACCTTTGCTGTATTTGGTGCCCCTTTGTCCAGGTTCATCACAAATAGGGTCTCCTGAAGCCTAGTGCATGATGTCAATCACGGCAGAGGGGTTACTGTACGGCAGTACGAGATTGACTTTTGTGTCTACTTGACTTTAAGCAACCAGTTTACATCAAGCTTCAAAGTTTATTTTCTGGATGATTCTAACATGCTGGGCCATGAAAGAAAAATGCTCTTGAAAGTGTTAATCTGCAAGACAATATACAAGTAGTGTTTCTTTAGGTCAGTTCTGCTGACAGGTTCCCTTTTAAAGCTTGTACCAGAAAAAATATCTGCATGTATTTTTCCAGCATAAGTAATATTGTACCCAAGGCTCCATTTTTTTCTTCTGGAAATATACATGACTTTATCAAAAGCCATTTAGCTTTTTAAGGGACAGGTAACATAATATAATTATCAGTATTTTCTCTTGCTCAATCTACTGTAGAAGTCTAGTCAATTATGAGAAGTAATTCATGTACTTTACTTCATAGATGACATTAGCAGCACTTTTAGTCTATTCAATGATGCTAATGAAAATACAAAGCCTTCGAGCCATCACTAATATGAGATTCAGTGATCTAAATGCTATTTAGTCACAAGGGGTTTTAAATAGAAATTTGAAGTACTTTTCATATTGCCATACAGTAAGGCACAGACACAAGTTACTCTCAGAAATGTATGTATGAGGATGTTCCCTTTGAAACAAGGGGTGCAAATCATAGATCTCTCTCTTACCCAATGGGAAAGACATTAGCATTGGACCCTTCTATCTCTAAATGGATATGTGGTGGCAACAAAACAGTTCTCCACTGCAGTTTTAGCTTTGGGACTCTTTTTGCTTAGTGTATTCCTCCAATGAAATTTGAATTATTTTATAGTGAGCATTGACTTTGGAGGGTGTCACCTTTGAGAACCCTAACCAGTAAAATACAAGTGCTGCAAAAGAATACACACAATTGTAGTTTTGGTCCATGTGCAGAATGCATAGCACTTGTGTAAAAATTTTAGAGCAGGTCTTATTCCCCCAACCTCCTGCATTTGCAGCTCGGGATTTCTTTTCTACTGTCATCAATGTGTGAGGCCCGCTAGGGTACACAGAGGGTCAGATGTTTAAGCTACAAGGAGGTAGGTTTCCTTTGTATGAATGTCTAAAATTTCCTTTTTATTTCAGGTATTTGGAGATATATTTGACCCTGTTATAAAGGAGAGACACAATGGATATGATCCAAGAAGCATGAAACACCCCACAGACTTAGATGCCAGCAAGGTACCAGTAGAGAAATAAATCTTATGTTATCACAATGGATTAATTAATGATATGTGGGTGTAGAAAATTAAGACTTAGGCCCCTTTCACACAAAGTATTTTTACGACCGTACTATATTGCTTTAAGGGTAGCACATGGCCACATTCACTTCAGTGGGCAATATGGTCATCCATTTGAATGGCCATATTGCCAACCGCAACTTATGCTATTCCCACGTACGTCCCAGATGAGAACATGTATGTATGCAAGGGGTCTTAGAAGGAATTAATTTTGGTGAAAGTTGAGTGATAACTAGAGATGAGCGAGTATACTCGTCCGAGCTTGATTCGAGTATTAGGGTACTTGAAAAGGCTCGTTGCTCGGACGAGTATTTCCCCTGCTTGAGATCGAGCATTTAATTAAAAAAAACACAGTGAAGAACAGTGAAGAATAGAATAAAAACAGTGAACACATTGAACACAGGATCATTTAAGTGAAAAACACAGTGAAAAACACAGATTACAGATGTTCGACACATCTGCTTACATGTCTGGAGATACGTGCGGAACGGTGCAAACAAAATAGTATGTGAAGAACAATATATTTTTGTGAAGAACGCATTGAAGAACACGGTGAGCAGGACAGAGACATCGGGGAACAGGACAGAGACATCAGGGAGCAGCACATAGACATCGGGGAGCAGCACAGAGACACCGGGGAGCAGCACAGAGACGTCGGGGAGCAGCACAGAGACATCGGGGAGCAGCACAGAGACATCAGGGAGCAGCACAGAGACATCGGGGAGCAGGACAGAAACGGGGAACAGGACAGAGACATCGGGGAGCAGGACAGAGACATCGGGGAGCAGCACAGAGACATCAGGGAGCAGCACAGAGACATAGGGGAGCAGCACAGAGACATCGGGGAGCAGCACAGAGACATCCGGGATCATCACAGGACAAATCCAGGAGCAGACAGAGACATCGGGGAGCAGCACAGAGACATCGGGGAGCAGCACAGAGACATCGGGAGCAGCACAGAGACATCGGTGAGCAGCACAGAGACATCGGGGAGCAGCACAGAGACATCGCAGAGCAGGACAGAGACCTCAGTGAGCAGGACATAGACATCGGGGAGCAGCACAGAGACATCGGGGAGCAGGACAGAGACATCGGGGAGCAAGACAGAGACATCGGGGAGAGGGATGGAGACATCAGGGAGCAGGACAGAGACATTGGGGGACAGCACAGAGACATTGAGGGGACAGCACAGAGACATCGCAGAGCAGGACAGAGACATCAGGGAGCAGGACAGAGACATCGGGGAGCAGGACAGAGACCTCGGTGAGCAGCACAAAGACATCGGGGAGCAGCACAGAGACATTGGGGAGCAGCACAGTGACATCCGGGAGCAGCACAGAGAAATCAGTGAGCAGGACAGAGACATCGGGGAGCATGACAGAGACATCGGGGAGCAGCACAGAGACATCGGGGAGCGGGATGGAGACATCGGGGAGCAGGACAGAGACATTGGGGGACAGCACAGAGACATTAGGGGACAGCACAGAGACATTGCGGAGCAGCACAGAGACATAAGGGAGGGCAGAGGCATCGGGAAACAGAACATAGACATCGGGGAGGAAGACAGAGAAATCAGGGAACAGGACAGAGACATCGGGGAGGGCAGAGACATTGGAGAGCAACACAGAGAGATCGGGGAACAGAACAGAGACATAGGGAAGGGCAGAGAGATCGGGGAGACTTCAGTGGAAGAAGAGGAGCGGATCCCGGGACAGCGCATCCAGGAGATCAGCACCAAGAACAGAGACATCGGGGAGACTCCAGATCCTGCAATCAGGTAAATCCGCTGTGTGTGAATGGGAGTCTGACAGGAGAAGATCCCAAGGTCTCAGACACTTGCTGAAAGCTCAGAGAGAAAGTTGCAGATAAGAGATGACAGGACAAGTTATAAGAGGGGTTCACCAGGAGAGGGGGGAAGGGCATAGAGGGTGAGGTATGGAAACGAAACATCTGCAATGTGTTCTTCACACACACATATATATAGTGTTCTTCACATGCTATTTTGTTTGCACCGTTCCGCGCGTATCTCCCGACAAGTAAGCAGATGTGCCGAACATCTGCAATCTATTCTTCACTGTGTTTTTTACTGTGTTTTTCACTTAAATGATCCTGTGTTCACTGTTTTTATTCTATTCTTCACTGTTCTTCACATCTGCTAACTTGTCGGGAGATTCTATACGCCTTGAACAGTGAAGAATAGATTGCAGATGTTTGCATACATCTGCTAACTTATCAGAAGACATTCTTTTTCAATTAAATAACACATTTTATTCCCGAACCATGGTCCCTTTGAAAAATGCTCGAGTCTCCCATTGACTTCAATGGGGCTCATTATTCAAGACGAGCACTCGAGCATCAGGAAAAGTTTGTCTCGAATAACAAGCACTCGAGCATTTTAGTGCTCGCTCATCTCTAGTTATAACCTCTGTTTGTTTTTATTTTTGGCAGATTAAAGCTGGCCATTTTGATGAACGTTATGTACTATCATCTCGGGTTCGGACTGGAAGAAGTATCAGAGGTCTCAGCCTTCCCCCAGCATGTACCCGAGCAGAGAGGAGGGAAGTTGAGCGAGTGGCAGCCGATGCCCTTAATGGTCTTAGTGGAGACCTGACTGGACGTTACTACAGATTGAGTGACATGACAGACCAAGAACAGCAGCAGTTGATAGATGTAAGATGTTTATTTTTGAGATCTGGACTTTATATGGAGAATGTCTATTATAGAGAGAACCAAGCTGCAAAGAGACGCCATTACACTCTTTATTACAGCGGGCTCTCATTTCAGGATGCACAACATTATTTTTAGCTGAATAATAATGTGTTAAAGAAGATGTGTGAAATCTAAGGCAACTTTCACAAGAGCATTGCAGAGTTTGATCAGATAAGCAGCTACATATAATAAATCAGGGGAGAAACTGCTGCAAATGTCCCATTGCCCCTCGACTGTATAAATGCTACACCAAAAACAAGAAGTAGTTACCCAAAATTTACCAAACATACATAAAACTTTATTGAAACTAAACTTATTAAAAATTTATTAAAATGGAGAACAGACATAGCACAAAAAGTATAACATACAAGGGGTATTATATATGTATCAAAGATGCTTTATACACTCTGTTTTATTGCCTAGGATCACTTCCTCTTTGACAAGCCTGTATCACCCCTACTTACAGCTGCAGGAATGGCACGTGACTGGCCCGATGCCCGTGGAATCTGGTGAGATGTTGTTGTTGTCACAGTTAAATGTACTAGGCCCTCCTACGTTTATAACAGAACCTCATTTGTTTTCAATGTTGAAAAAAAACCTTCCCTCCAGGTGCATAATAAAGACACACTGGGGTACATTTACTTACCTGTCCCTGGTGCGATCGCTGATCCGGAATGTCCGACGATAATGAACTCTGCCGCGATTCATTCAGGTCCAACGGAGTTCCCCTTCTTTTTCCCTTCAAATTTAAAGTAAAATCCCAGGCCACCCCCCCCCCCCCCCCCCTGTCGGCGTGATTGCAGGTAGTAAAAGCTGCAGCCTTCTGACCTGACTTATGTTCTGCAAATAGATTCCAGTTAGTATATATATATATATATATATATATTTACATATCATTTACATGAAGCAAATTTGTTGCAGAAAACACTGCGACTGAAAATCAGTTTCTTTCATCAGAATGATGAATATTTTTGAGGCAATGACTTTTTGTAGGCCTTCTTTAACTCTCTGAGGCATTGGCAGAAATGACATATGTCTAAATTCACACTTCAGAGTCCATTTGGCAGTATTAACTTTATACACCAGGTTTAGTCCTTTAGTGTGAACCTATTGGGACAGATTTATCAAGCTGTCTGAAAGTCAGAATATTTCTAGTAGCATATGGCAACCAATCACAGCTCCCCATTAAAATATTCATGAGCACTGGTAAAATGAAAGCTGAGCTGTGATTGGTTGCCATGGGCAACTAGAAATATTCTGACTTTCAGACAGCTTGATAAATCTGTCCCATTGTGTCATGGAATGGATTTGACTAGGTGCTTACTTATGACATTGTCATAATGGACCATTAGTTCTCAGCATTTAACCCCTGACCGGTAATCTGGACTCAGTAGGAAACCCACAAAGTTGCAGCCTCTAGAGTAGGATCCGGTCAGTATAACTAGTGGTTCTATGGAGCCATTGTGCTAACATGTATGCAGAAATCGGCTACATCAAGTGCAACTTATGGACCATCTACAGTTATGCTGAGCCAGTCCATTTCTTTCCCTATTTATAGGCATAACAACGAGAAGACTTTCCTTATTTGGATAAATGAAGAAGACCACACAAGAGTCATCTCTATGGAGAAAGGAGGGAACATGAAAAGGGTGTTTGAACGTTTCTGTAGGGGTCTTAAAGAGGTAGGAGAAAAATGTACACCTAATAAAGGTATGGTTAAGAATTTAAGTATTAGTCTATATTTATACTCATAAACGGGGCAAATACAATTTCATCTGGGGGTAAGAGAACTTTGTTAAAAAGGTTTGTTCTGTTTAAGCTGTAATATAATATTTTTAATTCACTATTTTTGCCACTTTGCTATTTTCATCCCCAAATTACACTGTGACTTTCTTTACAAGGAAAGTAAAGAAAAACAGAAAGAGCATTTATTTTTCGATTCCATAAAATTGACTGTAAGTACTTTACATGGTGGTTATACTAAGATGTAGTGAATTGTCTCTTTGTAGGTTGAGAGATTAATTCAGGAGAAAGGCTGGGAATTTATGTGGAATGAAAGGTTGGGATACATCCTTACTTGTCCATCCAACTTGGGCACCGGTCTGCGTGCTGGAGTACACATTAAACTACCTCTACTGAGCAAGGTAAGTTGGTTTCAAACTTCTTAGGACAGATTCACACAAGTGTGTCTGTTAACTGATTAGTTTTTTGACATTCGCAAAAAAACCTGAAGATTAAGCATTGGTTAGAAGGCATAACACCTAGTTACCCAGAATCATCAGTGGGAAAAATACTAACTGTAGACACAAATATCATAAGTTTTTTTTTGATGACCTATAGGGGGACATTTAACAGAAAACTTGTGTAGAATCCCTGAAATAATCCCAATTGCTATCAAACCACCAGCTATTTAGAATATTTCCCCTTCATGCCACCTCCACGCCAAGGGACAGTGTTGGAGGGGTGGGAATAATAGGAAAGGTTCTAAAATTGTTTCCATGGATTGGTGAAAATCACATAGAAAAAATGTTTCATTAAGGCATCAGTGAAAAACACTGAAACCAGAAAGAGTAAAAAAAACTGATGTATGAATAAATGTTTGTATTGAAAGTATTTTCTGATCACATATTGGTGGAGGCTCTTCAGTTTGGTCCCCCAGGTTATATTTGACAAAAGGAAACATTGGCCCATATATTAATATTGGTGCTAAAGTGAAAAAAGTTACCAACAATCCTACCCCATGTTAATATAAATATTGAATGAACAGATCACCAATTGTGGGCAATTCTAAGAAACTATGTTTGTATATCTCCAGGATTCACGCTTCTCTAAGATCCTAGAGAATCTCCGTCTACAAAAAAGAGGAACAGGAGGAGTGGATACAGCAGCTGTGGGCAGCACATTCGACATCTCAAACCTTGACCGTTTGGGAAAATCTGAGGTATGGTATTTAGCAAGCGTTGACATTTTTAGAATACATATATCAACATGATGTATGTTACTATAAAACCTACTAAATCAGTTGAATGATCTTTACCTCACAAACTCTTACACATAAGGCCTGACAGCACCTTAATCGTGCACATATTACCATGGTCACCTTCAGGTCACAATAAGCTTTGTTCAGAAAGCTGATTTGTGAGCCAAAAGTATCTCTCCAACCTTCTTAATGTTTGGAGCTATTATCTAATCCTAATGTGATCCCTGCAGGTGGAACTGGTGCAGCTGGTTATTGATGGAGTGAACTACCTCATTGACTGTGAGAAGAGACTAGAAAGAGGACAAGATATCCGTATTCCTGCACCCGTGGCTCAGTTCAAACACTAATCCAAAGCTAACTTATACAGCAAGCGATGTGGCCTACAGTATCTGTATGCACCATTAATAAATGGTGCCTTGCATTCATACATTGTGATCCCACCATGCTGCTGCAGTATAACATGCAGGCTACATGTACAGCAGCTCTATCATGTTGTGAATGTTGATGCTTATGAACACCATACTGTCACCAGCTAAATAAAAATCATTGCTGTTCTAAGACTCCTGGTTTCCTTATTTGCTTACCATTTAAGAAAACTCTTACCGTATTATTATTTTACATACCCCAGAGCCACATATCTTAAATTTTCTAATATTGGGCAATTTTATGCTATGCAAAGTTAGAAACTGAAAAATATGCCTACAACAATAAATTAATGAACATTATCAAAATTCTTGCAAACTCGATTTTTCAATGTTATCATTAAGGGTGATTTTAAAAATGGATGTTTGATGACTCTTACATTTTTTCCCTTTTGAAAAGATTTTAAAAAAATAAATATAAAAATAATTAAAAATGTGGATATTCATATTTTTTACATTTTTTTTTCTAGATAGATAGATTTGAGCTAAATGTATTTCACTCCTTAAAAAAGATAGCTTACTAAAATGTGTATATTCTGATGCTGTTTTTAATCCCTGTGATGTTCCGGACCCCTGAAGGGTCAATTTATTAGTTTTCATTGATACTACCTGAATGCACAGAAGTGAGTTGTCCACACAACCTTCGGTATGGCACAACACTTTCCCAAAACCCTGAACAGCTGAAAGTTCCCTTTCACTAACCTCAGTACAACAGAGCCTTACAGGATTATAATGGGCCAGGAGTCAACCCAGGTAGCGTATTTATAACTAAGACACGGGCATGTATTCATAGATCAAGATAATTGCAGGTTAAATTTATACTTTTAATAACCTCAAGAGCATACTAGCCAACACAAAACACAATTGATTACATAAACAGTTAACAGAGTGTAGATTACAAGTGGAGTGCTACAAATCTAATAAATTTAGTGAGTCAGTTACATTGTGCTGGACTAATGGGGAAAGGAAAGTCCACTCTTAATAATTCTTTCTTCCTTTTGTGATCTTGTGATGGTAATCCCCCAGGGTAAGAACAATGGCCATGGGAAATGACCTGTTTACACCCCTTAACACCCCTAGGTGGGCTCTAGGAAACCTCCTACCTAGATCAAACCATGAACCTTGGATGAGTTCTAACTTCTCAATGGGAGGTCATTGGATTATGGTTCCAGTCCCATCAGACCCATCCAGATCTCCATTGTCTTCTGAGACCAAACAGACCACTTACTATGCTTTCGTTGAGAGTTCTGTGTATCTCCTCTTACAAGACCGCCAGCACAGACTGAGACCCAGGTACGTGTTCACCACGCTGCCCGTATCCAAGATTTGTATTTAGCCTCTGGCTGGCATGGACCATGAATCCATAACTGGCATATGGAATTATTGCCCATATGCCTCACGGTCTTACTTCCTAGTGGAGAGAACTGTGAATTTCACCAGTGTCACTTCATCTCAGAAAAGGCTTGAGAAAAGCTACAGTGTGTAGGAGCTGAAATGTTGCATTGACACTTAGAAATAAAAATGACTTTCTATTTTTTCGATTTTGGAGTGCCAATCCTTATATATATATATATTAAGAGATATTAGAAGGATATATAGATATATTATAGTATATCTAGTACAAGCAAGCATTCAACGTGTGCTATACAAGAAGGGGTCTGTAGGTTTGTTCTTAAGTTGAATTGTATGTAGTCAGAACTGTATATTTTATCATTGTAATCCCAGCCAACTTTTTTGTCTCTGTGACAATTGGATTTTAAAATGTTGGGTTTCATAAAGAACAGGATTAACATAAGCTTCATACAGACACCTGTGATAACTGTTAATCTGTTTCTTGTAGCCTGACTAAGTGACAAAAATTACCAATATCCGTGGTCCGTTTGTAACAAGGGGTCGTATGTAAGTGGAGTGTTTCTTAATTAGGGGACCACATATAATATATATACACTCACCGCCACTTTTAGGTACACCTGTCCAACTCCGTTTAACACTTAATTTTCTAATCAGCCAATCACATGGCGGAACTCAACTCGTTGCATTTAGGCATGTAAGACATGGTCAAGACAATCTCCTGCAGTTCAAACCGATATCAAGTAATGTGGAAGAAAGGTGATTTGAGTGCCTTTTTGAACGTGGCATGGTTGTTATTATGCCAGAAGGGCTGGTCTGAATTTTCAGAAACTACTGGTATTTTCACGCACAATACCATCTCTAGGGTTACAGAGAAGAGGTCCGAAAAAGAAAAAAACACATCCAGTGACGGCAGTTTCTGTGCGTAAATAGCCTTGTTGATCCAAGTCAAGAGAGAATGGGCATACTGGGTTAGATGCTGATAGAAGGCAACATGCTCAAATCGCGCCACCGTACAACAAGGTAGGCAGAGAGCATCTCTGAACGCACAGTACGTCGAACTTTGGGCAGATGGGCTACAGCAGCAGAAGACCCACGGGTCCACTCCTTTCAGCTAGAGCAGGAAACTGAGGCTCCAATTTGCTAAAGCTTCATCGAAAATTGGACAGTAGAGAAGATTGGAAAACGCGTTTGCTTGGCTCATGAGTCACGATTTCTGCTGCAACATCGGATGGTAGGCCATAATTTTGGCGTCACACATAAGTCATGGATCCATCCTGCCTGTATCAACGGTTCAGGCTGGTGGTGTGGTAACATGCTGGGCCATGAAAGAAAAATGTCTCTGAAAGTGTTAATCTGCAAGACATATACATATAGTGTTTCTTTGTATGAATGTCTAAATTTCCTTTTTTTCAGGTATTTGGAGATTATTATTGACCCTGTTATAAAGGAGAGACACAATGGATATGATCCAAGAAGCATGAAACCCCACAAACTAGATGCCAGCAAGGTACCAGTAGAGAATAAATCTTATGTTATCACAATGGATTAATTATGATATGTGGGTGTAGAAAATTAAGATTAGCGCCCTTTCACACAAAGTATTTTTACGACCAGTACTATGCTTAAGGGTAGCACATGGCCACATTCACTTCAGTGGGCAATATGGTCATCCATTTGAATGCCATATTGCCAACCGCAACTTATGCTATTCCCACGTACGCCCAGATGAAACATGTATGTATGCAAGGGTCTTAGAAGGAATTAATTTTGGTGAAAGTTGAGTGATAACTAGAGATGAGCGAGTATACTCGTCCGAGCTTGATTCGAGTATTAGGGTACTTGAAAAGGCTCGTTGCTCGGACGTTTTCCCCTGCTCGAGATCGACAGCTAATTAAAAAAAACACAGTGAAGACAAGTGAAGATAGAATAAACAGTGACCACATTGAACACAGGATCATTTAAGTGAAAAACACAGTGAAAAACACAGATTACAGATGTTCGACACATCTGCTTACATGTCTGGAGATACTGCGAACGTGCAAACAAATAGTATTGTGAAGACCAAATATTTTTTGTGAAGAACGCATTGAAGAACACGGTGACAGGACAGAGACATCGGGGAACAGGACAGAGACATCAGGGAGCACACACTAGACATCGGGGAGCAGCACAGAGACACCGGGGAGCAGCACAGAGACGTCGGGGAGCAGCACAGAACACTCGGGAGCACACAGAGACCAGGGAGAGCACAGACACTCGGGAGCAGAACACCGGGGAACAGGACAGAGACCGGGGAACAGGACAGAGAACATCGGGGAGCAGGACAGAGACATCGGGAGCAGGACAGAGACATCGGGGAGCAGCACGACTCAGGGAGCAGCACAGAGACTGGAGCAGTCACAGAGACGAGCAGCACCAGAGACATCGGGAGCAAGCACAGAGACACCGTCGTGAGCAGCACAGAGACAGCGGGGAGCAGCACAGAGCGTCGGCCAGAGCAGCAGAGACCTCATGAGCAGGACAAACATCGGGGAGCAGCCAGAGCACGGGGAGCAGGACAGAGACATCGGGGAGCAAGACAGAGACATCGGGGAAGGATGAGACATCAGGGAGCAGACAGAGACATTGGGACAGCACAGAGACATTGGGAGGGACACACGAGACATCGCAGAGCATGACAGAGACATCAGGGAGCAGGACAGAGACATCGGGGAGCAGGACAGAGACCTCGGTGAGCAGCACAAAGACATCGGGGAGCACCAGAACGTTGGGAGCAGCACAGTGACATCCGGGAGCAGCACAGAGAATCAGTGAGCAGGACAGAGACATCGGGGAGCAGGACAGAGAGCATCGGGAGCAGCACAGAGACATCGGGGAGCGGGATGGAGACATCGGGGAGCAGACAGAACATTGGGGACGCACAGAGACATTGGGGACAGCACAGAGACATTGCGGAGCAGCACAGAGACATAAGGAGGGCAGAGGCATCGGGAACAAACATAGACATCGGGGAGGAAGCAGAGAAATCAGGGAACAGGACGAACATCGGGGAGGGCAGAGACATTGGGGAGCACACAGAGAGATCGGGAAAAACAGACAGGGAAGGGCAGAGAGATCGGGAGACTTCAGTGGAAGAAGAGGAGCGGATCCCGGGACAGCGCATCCAGAGATCAAGCACCAAGAACAGAGACATCGGGGAGACTCCCATCCTGCAATCGGTAAATCCGCTGTGTGTGAATGGGATCTGACAGGAGAAGATCCCAAGGTCTCAGACTTGCTGAAGAGCTCAGAGAGAAGTTCAGATAAGAGATGACAGGACAATTATAAGAGGGGTTCACCAGGAGAGGGGGAAGGGCATAGAGGGTGAGGTATGGAACGAAACATCTGCAATGTCTTCACAAGCAAATATTATGTGTTTTCTTCACATGCTATTTTGTTTGCACCGTTCCGCGCGTTCTCCCGACAAGTAAGCGATGTCGCCGAACATCTGCAATCTATTCTTCACTGTGTTTTTTACTGTGTTTTCTCACTTAAAGATCCTGTGTTCACTGTTTTTATTCATTCTTCACTGTTCTTCACATCTGCATTTCGGGAGATTCTATACGCCTTGAACAGTGAAGAATAGATTGCAGATGTTTCATACATCTGCTAACTTATCAGAAGACATTCTTTTTCAATTAAATAACACATTTTATTCCCGAACCATGGTCCCTTTGAAAAATGCTCGAGTCTCCCATTGACTTCAATGGGGCTCATAATTCAAGACGAGCACTCGAGCATCAGGAAAAGTTTGTCTCGATAACAGCACTCGAGCATTTAGTGCTCGCTCATCTCTAGTTATAACCTCTGTTTGTTTTTATTCTTGGCAGATTAAAGCTGGCCATTTGATGAACGTTATGTACTATCATCTCGGGTTCGGACTGGAAGAAGTATCAGAGGTCTCAGCCTTCCCCCAGCATGTACCCGGCAGAGAGGAGGGAAGTTGAGCGAGTGGCAGCCGATGCCCTTAATGGTCTTAGTGGAGATCTGACCGGACGTTACTACAGATTGAGTGACATGACAGACCAGACAGCAGCAGTTGATAGTGTAAGATGTTTATTTCTGAGATCTGGACTTTATATGGAGAATGTCTATTATGAGAGAACCAAGCTGCAAAGAGACGCCATTACACTTTTTATTACAGCGGCCTCTCATTTCATGATGCACAACATATTTTTAGCTGAATAATAATGTGTTAAAGAAGAGTGTGAAATCTAAGGCAACTTTCACAAGAGCATTGCAGAGTTTGATCAGATAAGCAGCTACATATAATATCAGGGAGAAACTGCTGCAAATCCCATTGCCCCCTCGACTGTATAAATGCTACACCAAAAACAGAAGTATTTACCCAAAATTTACCAAACATACATAAAACTTTATTGAGCTAACTTATTAAAAATTTATTAAAATGGAGAACAGACATAGCACACAAAAGTATAACATACAGGGGTATTATATATGTATCAAAGATGCTTTTACACTCTGTTTATTGCCTAGGATCACTTCCTCTTTGACAAGCCTGTATCACCCCTACTTACAGCTGCAGGAATGGCACGTGACTGCCCGATGCCCGTGGAATCTGTGAGATTTGTTGTTGTCACAGTTAAATGTACTAGGCCCTCCTACGTTTATAACAGACCCTCATTTGTTTTCAATGTTGAAAAAAAAACCTTCCCTCCAGTTGCTTAATAAGACACCACTGGGGTACATTTACTTACCCGTCCCTGGTGCGATCGCTGTCCGGATGTCCGACGATAATGAACTGCCGCGATTCACTTAGATTGTGCGCCCAATTCTCCTTGCATGCGCCACTTCTCCATCAGTCCAACGGAGTTCCCCTTCTTTTTCCCTTCAAATTTAAAGTAAAATCCCAGGCCACCCCTCCCCCCCCCCCCCCTTGTCGGCGTGATTGCAGGTAGTAAAAGCTGCAGCTTCTGACCTGACTTATGTTCTGCAAATAGATTCCAGTTAGTATAATATATATTATATTTACATATCATTTACATGAAGCAAATTTGTTGCAGAAAACACTCGACTGAAAATCATTTTTCTTTCATCAGAAGATGAAATTTTTTGAGGCAATGACTTTTTGTAGGCCTTCTTTAACTCCTGAGGCATTGGCAAAATGACATATGTCTAAATTACACTTCAGAGTCCTTTGGCTATTAACTTATATACACCATGTAGTCCTTTAGTGAACCTATTGGGACAATTTTATCAAGCTGTCTGAAAGTCAGAATTTTCTAGTTGCCTATGGCAACCAATCACACTCCCCATTAAAATATTCATGAGCACTGTAATAATGAAAGCTGAGTCGGTGATGGTTGCATGGGCAACTAGAAATATTCTGACTTCAGACAGCTTGATAAATCTGTCCCATTGTGTCATGGAATGGATTGACTAGGTGCTACTTATGACATTGTCATAATGGACCATTAGTTCTCAGCATTTAACCCCTGACCGGTATCTGGACTCAGTAGGAAACCCACAAGTTGCAGCCTCTAGAGTAGGATCCGGTCAGTATAACTAGTGGTTCTATGGAGCCATTGTGCTAACATTATGCAGAAATCGGCTACATCAAGTGCACTTATGGACCATCTACAGTTATGCTGACCAGTCCATTTCTTTCCTATTTATAGGCATAACAACGAGAAGACTTTCTTATTGGGATAAATGAAGAAGACCACACAGAGTCATCTCTATGGAGAAAGGAGGGAACATGAAAAGGGTTTGAACGTTTCTGAGGGGTCTTAAAGAGTATGGAGAAAAATGTACACCTAATAAGGTATGGTTAAGAATTTAGTATTAGTCTATTTTATACTCATAACCGGCAAATACAATTCATCTGGGGGTAAGAGAACTTTGTTAAAAGTTTTGTCTGTTAAGCGTAAGCTGTAATATAATTTTTTTATTTCACTATTTTTTGCCACTTTGCTATTTTCATCCCCAAATTACACTGTGACTTTCTTTACAAGGAAAGTAAAAAACAGAAAGAGAGCATTTATTTTTCGATTCCATAAAATTGACTGTAAGTACTTTACATGGTGGTTATACTATTAAGTGAATGTGCTCTTGTGTGGAGAGATTAATTCAGGAGAAAGGCTGGGAATTTATGTGGAAAAGGTTGGGATACATCCTACTTGTCCATCCAACTGGGCACCGCTCTGCGTGCTGGAGTACACTAAACTACCTCTACTGAGCAAGGTAAGTTTGGTTTTCAAACTTCTTAGGACAATTCACACAGTGTTTCTGTAACTGATTAGTTTTTTGACATTCGCAAAAAAACCTGAAGATTAAGCATTGGTTAGAAGCATAACACCTAGTTTACCCAGAACATCAGTGGGAAAAATACTAACTGTAACACATAATCATAGGTTTTTTTTGATGACCTATAGGGGGACATTTACAGAAACTTGTGTAGATCCCTGAAAAATCCCAATTGCTCTCAAACCGCCAGCTATTTCGAATATTTCCCCTTCATGCCACCTCCACGCAAAGGGAGAGTGTTGAGGGGTGGGAATAATAGGAAAGGTTCTAAAATTGTTTCCATGGATTGGTGAAAATCACATAGAAAAAATGTTTCATTAAGGCATCAGTGAAAAACACTGAAACCAAAAGAGTAAAAAAACTGATGTATGAATAAATGTTTGTATTGAAAGTTTTTCTGATCACATATTGGTGGAGGTCTTCAGTTTGGTCCCCCAGGTTATATTTGACAAAAGGAAACATTGGCCCATATATTAATATTGGTGCTAAAGTGAAAAGTTACCAACAATCCTACCCCATGTTAATATAAATATTGAATGAACGATCACCAATTGGGCAATTCTAGAAACTATGTTTGTATATCTCCAGATCCAGCATTCTCTAGAATCCTAGAGAACTCCCGTCTACAAAAAAGAGGACAGGAGGAGTGGATACAGCAGCTGGGGCAGCACATTTGACATCTCAACCTTGACCGTTTGGGAAAATCTGAGGTATAGTTATTTAGCAAGCTTGTACATTTTTAGAATACATA
Organism: Engystomops pustulosus; assembly: GCA_019512145.1. NCBI lineage: Eukaryota > Metazoa > Chordata > Amphibia > Anura > Leptodactylidae > Engystomops > Engystomops pustulosus. The sequence continues at coordinate 48,520,265 of CM033644.1, read as the reverse complement.
TATCACATGATGTACTGTTACAAAACCTACTATATCAGTTGAATGATCTTTCACCTCACAAACTCTTACACTAAGGCCTGACAGCACCTTAATCGTGCACATATTACCATGGTCACCTTCAGGTCACAATAAGCTTTGTTCAGAAAGCTGATTTGTGAGCCAAAAGTATCTCTCCAACCTCCTTAATGTTTGGAGCTATTATCAATAATCTTAATGTGATCCCTGCAGGTAGAACTGGTGCAGCTGGTTATTGATGAGTGAACTACCTCATTGACTGTGAGAAGAGACTAGAAAGGACAAGAATACCTATTCTCCTGCACCCGTGCTCAGTTCAAACACTAATCCAAAGCTAACTTATACAGCAGCGATGTGGCCTACAGTATCTGTATGCACCATTAATAAATGGTGCCTTGCATTCATACATTGTGATCCCACCATGCTGCTGCAGTATAACATGCGGCTACATGTAAGCAGCTCTATCATGTTGTGAGTTGACTTAAATCCACACATACTGTCACCAGCTAAATAAAATCATTGCTGTTCTAAGACTCCTGGTTTCCTTATTTGCTTACATTTTAGAAAACTCTTACCGTAATTATTTTACATACCCAGAGCACATATCTAAATTTTCTAATATTGGGCAATTTTATGCTATGCAAAGTTAGAAACGAAAAATATGCCTAACAATAAATTAATGAACATTATCAAATTCTTGCAAACTCATTTTTCAATGTTATCATTAAGGGTGATTTTAAAAAGGATGTTTGATGACTCTTACATTTTTTCCCTTTGAAAAGATTTAAAAAAATACATATAAAAATAATTAAAAATGTGGATATTCATATTTTTTACATTTTTTTTTCTAGATGATAGATTTGAGCTAAATGTATTTCACTCCTTAAAAAGATAGCTTACTAAAATGTGTATATTCTGATTGCTGTTTTAATCCCTGTTGTTCCGGCCCCTGAAGGGTCAATTTATTAGTTTTCATTGATACTACCTGAATGCACAGAAGTGAGTTGTCCACACACCCTTCGGTATGGCACAACACTTTCCCAAAACCTGAACAGCTGAAGTCCCCTTTCACTAACCTCAGTACAACAGAGCCTTACGGATTATATGGGCCAGGAGTCAACCCAGGTACGTATTATAACTAAGACACGGGCATGGGTATTCATCGATCAGATTGCAGGTTAATTTATACTTTTAATAACCTCAAGGCATACTAGACAAAACAAAACACAATTGATTACATAACAGTTAACAGAGTGTAGATTACAAGTGGATCTACAAATCTAATAAATTTAGATCAGTTCATGTTGCTTACTAATGGGGAAAGGAAAGTCCACTCTTAATAATTCTTTCTTCCTTTTGTGATCTTGTGATGGTAATCCCCCAGGGTAAGAACAATGCATGGGAAATGACCTGTTTACACACCCACCCTCCTTAACACCCCTAGTGGGGGCTCTAGGAAACCTACCTAAGAGTCTATGCTTCAATGGAGGATCATATGATATGTGTACCGAACTGTCCACATCCAGCTTACGGTCCATCGCATCGTCCACTTGCTTCCTTTTTGGAGATCCGAACACGGTGCCACCTGTTCGCCTTACTTCTCAATGGGAGGTCATTGGATTATGGTTCCAGTCCCATCAGATCCATCCAGATCTCCATTGTCTTTTGAGACCAAACAGACCACTTACTATGCTTTCGTTGAGAGCTCTGTGTATCTACTCTTCAAGGCCATCTGAACCCAGGTACGCATTTTCCCCATTGCCCTGATGGTATGTATTTGTACCATCGGCGCCATTTCATGTACTCTAGAACTTTGAAGCTTATACCTTCCAGAGTTAATTAAGATATTCAAGATAAGACACTCACAGGAATGTTGGATGATACCCCCACCTCCCTCACTCCCCTCCTAGCACCCCAATCTAAATAGACCATGGCAAAGGGCAGCACCGGTTCAGTTCCTCAAATTTCGAAAACAGTGAGGGTTTTCCTAGGTACAAAATTCTGTGGGGAAACCAGTTCAAGCCATACCCGGCCCCAGTGTCTCACAATCCCTTGGCCACAGCCTGTTCTATGGTAATGGTCTGCAAGTTGTCACAAGACCGCCACCAGTCCCACCCACACACAATTTAGGGGACGGTTTCAGGGATGGTACTGGGCCCTTCTGGTGATTTGGTCACATGGCTTGAAAGTGTTTTGGCTGTTTACACAGATGACATAAGCAGGGTTTACCCACCAACATGAAGGGAATAGCACCTGCTGGTGCCTCCTTGGGCTCAGGGGCATGGATATGGTGTTTGTCGTATCCCCTCTTTAGCCGACAGGTTTCTTGGCCTCCAAAGTGCAGTTGTTGGTGCAATCATCAGCTAATGTGGTTATTTGCTTCTGGTCATGGAGGTGCTTCTGTAATTCCTCTGGGCAATTCTACAAGAACTGCTCTATGGCGATTTGCTCTCCTCAACTGCTGGAAGGTGGTTAGTATCAGTCCTGAGATCCACTGATCCACTGCTCTTAGGAGGGTCCTTATGTGGTCAGTCAAGCTGTCAGCATCTTCTGGTAGGTTTACGCACCAGTTTCTATTATGCAGCCTCTGCTTGTTCAGAATGCTCTGCAGCCTCTACTTGTTCCCACCATTCTGCAGCCTCTGCTAGCTCATGCTTTTCTACTGCAGCCATGAGGGTCTTGTATGCAGCATGGATCCCCAGCTGTAAACTGGTCAATGCAGCTTGCAAGATGGCCACCGAGTTCATCAGACCATGGAGTAGACAGATGGTGGGCAGTCCACTGTGGGACTGACTGCTGGTGACTGGCTTCTTGTGGAGACTGAGCAATGTTCCCCTTCATGATTTTGCAATGCACATGCAGGAAGTGAGTTAGAGTTGTCCACACCTCCAGTATGCCACAACACTTGTCCACAACCCTGAATGGCTGAAAGTTTCCTTTCCTACGCCTCAGTGAAACAGAGCCTTATCAGTACAGTAGAGTGTCACCAATGGCCATGGGGAATGAGCCCACCCCTTCACACCCCTAGGTGGGCTCTAGAAAACCATCCACCTGGATCAAACCCTCGACCTTGGATGAGTTCTTACTTCACAATGGGACATCATAACATTATGGTCCTAGTCCCATCAGACCCATCTGAATCTTCAATGTCTTTTGAGACCAAACATGACTCACTAACTATGCTCCCATTGAGAGTTCAATGTATCTCCTCTTACAAGACCGCCAGCACAGACTGAGACCCAGGTACGTGTTCACCACGCTGCCCGTATCCAAGATATGTATTTAGCCTCTGGCTGGCATGGACCATGAATCCATAACTGGCATATGGAATTATTGCCCATATGCCTCACGGTCTTCCTACTTGTTATAGTGGAGAGAACTGTGAATTTCACCAGTGTCACTTCATCTCCTCTAGGTCTTTGAAGGTTATATACTGCAGAGTTAATTAAGCTCTTCAAGAAAAGGCTTGAGAAAAGCTAAAGTGTGTAGGAGCTGAAATGTTGCATTGACACTTAGAAATAAAAATGACTTTATATTTTTTCGATTTTGGAGTGCCAATCTTTATATATATATAAAGGATATATGAAGGATATATATATATATATATATATAATATAATATATATATATATATATATATATATTGAATCCCAGCAGAACTTTTTGGTCTCTGACATTGGATTTTAAAAATGTTGGGTTTGCATAAGAACAGGACTACACTAAAGCTTCATTACAGACACCTGTGATAACTGTTATAGCTGTTTCTTGTAGCCTTGGACTAAAGTACAACAAATTACCAATATCCAGTGGTCCGTTGTAACAAGGGTCGTATGTAAGTCGATGTTCTAATTGGGCCGCCCCTATATATATATATATATATTAATATATTATATATTATATATTATATTAATTAATGTAGATTCATTTTAGAATATGAAGGGTTCTATTTGAGAAATAATATTATTTACCCCACTGCTGGCACTAGAGGAGTTAAGACACCACAATATGTTGTTACAATGACCAGATAAAGTAATAAAAGCAGGAGGTAACATTTTGAGACAGTAGTGACTGTACACGATACTGCGCTGATCTATTTGCTAGTAAAGATACCTTAAACAGTGCAAAGAGAGCTTTGTTTAAGACACTCCTGTCTTTCCCATGTTCATATCATAGGTTCTGCTCATTATTTCACAGCAGAATGAGAATAAGCTACAATCTCCTATGGGCTATGTTCTATGGGCAATGACATGGTAACCTGACACCCAGTAACCTGCACTAGGGTGTAGGGTGTACTGCGGGCTCTTTAAAAACATGCATCAAAAGGCATTTGTCTGATGCCTTTTAAAGGTGGTAACCATACCAAAAAACTTGTCATGGGTGCACCTGCAACCCATGTCCCGGGTCGCAGACGCTCCCGTGTGTCTCTGTGTGCTACTGGAGCCCGGCTGCGGCCTCACTCACCTTCCCTCGTTCCTGCGGCGGTCCCCATGCCCATTCTTGTGTCCCCTGCTGGATCTTTGTGCCTTGTGCCTCTGAGAAAGCTTTCCTGTTGTTATTCCTGTGCTAATAGTGATTTTCCATTGTGACCTCGATTCCTGTTTCTGACTTCGATTCTCTGCCGCCTGTCCTGACCTTCTGCCCTGTCCCTGACTCTGATCCTGTGCCTGAGACTCTGTCTCTGTCTGCCGATTCTGTACCTTACCTTGGCCACCACTGCGAGCAAAGTCACACCTGTGGAGCGACTTGGTGGTATCCTGCCGCAGCAAGGCCAACCTGCTGAAAGCCGGGTGCCACTTAGACTCCCAGGTGTTGGCTTACGTCATCGCTTGCGGTGGTTCAGTGGGTCCACTACCTCTGACCCTAACAAAACTGTTTAGTCATAAGTCCTACTGGATATTTAGTTTAGAAACTAGACAGCCGGATGAACTAAACTTAAGGCAAGACTTAATACACTGCTACTAAATTTACTGTATATACTTGAGTATATGCCGACCCGAGCATAAGCTAAGGAACCTAATTTTAACACAAAAATCTGGGAAAACCTATTGCCTCAAGTATAAGCCGAGGGTGGGAAATTGGTCACAGCCTCCAGCCAGTATATAGCTAGCCAGTCCCCTCACCCCCCTTGAATATAGCTAGCCAACCCCATGCCTCCTAGTATATAGCCAGCCAGCCCATGCCCTCTAGTATATAGCTAACCAGCCCATACCCCCCAGTATGTAGCTTGCCAGCCCATGCCTTCAAGTATATAGCCAGCCAGCGCATGCCCGCTAGTATATAGCCTGCCAGCCATTGTGCCTTTGTATGTAGCCTGCTAGCCCATAACCCCAGTATACAGCCAGCCAATGCTCTTTTGTATATAGTCTGCTAGCCCATGCCTCCAGTATATAGCCAGCTATCCAATGCCTCTTAGTATGTACCCTGCCAGCCCATGCACACGAGTATATAGCCAGCCCATGCCCACTAGTATATAGCCACCAGCCCCTCCCCCAGTACATAGCAGCACCCCATGTCCCCAGTATAAACCCAGCTGTCCATGCTCCCAGCATATAGCCAGCCCATGCCGACTAGTATATAGTCAGCAGCTCCTACCCCGAGTTTGCCAAGCCTAAAAATAATATTTTTATAGACTCAAGTATGAGCTGAGTTAGGTTTCTTCAGCACATTTTGTGCTCATACTCGAGTATATATGGTATATTAAAATATGAGCGACTTTATGTGCTATAAACATTTGGAATGAACTTGCTGTTTTCTCATATGCGTTTTTGCCTTACATTTTCTACATTAAGAAAGAGAAAAGAAAGAGTAGTGTTACAAGGTGTTTGTTAGGTGTAATTGTTTTATATTCAATGTAAATTTTAATGTTTAATACATCCGGAGTGTTTTTTCCTTCATACTCCCTCCCTCACATATATTCATCATCATGATAAATCTTGATTCTGAAGTCGAAATGCGTTGATCTGTGATATGCACCTTGTCATTTGCTGTAACAGCCACATTTTAATGGATGTCAAATAAAAAAGAAGTTTTATCCTCTATATCCTCTATATCCTCTATGTGCTGGATTTAGTTTCTATGTTGCTGCTATCATTCGTGATTCCTAGATGATAGCACACAAGTTGGATGAGCTATCGGTGAGCTGAAGCCTCTGTTTTGAACAATGACACAGTATGCAGCTGAAGCTCCCTCTGGTGGCCAGCAAAGGGAAAAACTAAAAATGGTTCTAATATTTTAAATATTTCCTCAAATGTATAAAGCTATAAAAAAATACTTCAAAATCAGTAAGTAATTAAACATCCATTCACTTTATAAAAATGTGTGTTTTTTGGTGACATGTTTCTTCAAATACAGTTTTGTTTTAATGTCAAAAGTCAAAATGCCAAATTTTGTTGAAAACAAGATTTATATTGTAAAACAGTGGAGACCCTGTAGATTTTGCACCTATGCAGCTTCTGAGCAGATACCGTCTTTAAAGCTACAACAAGTGCTGTACATATACACTCACCGGCCACTTTATTAGGTACACCATGCTAGTAGCGGGTTGGACCCCTTTTGCCTTCAGAACTGCCTCAATTCTTCGTGGCATAGATTCAACAAGGTACTGGAAGCATTCCTCAGAGATTTTGGTCCATATTGACATGATGGCATCACACAGTTGCCGCAGATTTGTTGGCCGCACATCCATGATGCGAATCTCCCGTTCCACCACATCCCAAAGATGCTCTATTGGATTGAGATCTGGTGACTGTGGAGGCCATTTGAGTACAGTGAACTCATTGTCATGTTCAAGAAACCAGTCTGAGATGATTCCAGCTTTATGATATGGCGCATTATCCTGCTGAAAGTAGCCATCAGATGTTGGGTACATTGTGGTCATAAAGGGATGGACATGGTCAGCAACAATACTCAGGTAGGCTGTGGCATTGCAACGATGCTCAATTGGTACCAAGGGGCCCAAAGAGTGCCAAGAAAATATTCCCCACACCATGACACCACCACCACCAGCCTGAGCCGTTGATACAAGGCAGGATGGATCCATGCTTTCATGTTGTTGACACCAAATTCTGACCCTACCATCCGAATGTCGCAGCAGAAATCGAGACTCATCAGACCAGGCAACGTTTTTCCAATCTTTTACTGTCCAATTTCGATGAGCTTGTGCAAATTGTAGCCTCAGTTTCCTGTTCTTAGCTGAAAGGAGTGGCACTTGGTGTGGTCTTCTGCTGCTGTAGCCCATCTGCCTCAAAGTTCGACGTACTGTGCAAAGAAAATAACAAGAGGGTGGGCTCTAGGCTAAGCAGCAGGATGGTCACTGCCATGGTGAATAACTTTAACTTGGCCAGGGTGACAGACATTGGTGGTTGTAGATATCTGTAGCCACCATGGATGGGACAACTCCTGGATGATGCTTCTCTGTGGCTGAATTCTGACTCCCTGGCTCATCCACCAATTGTCATAGGTTGCAGATATCAGCTTCCGCAGGTCCTATTCCCCTAAGGTTCCTATCTTATCTAGTCCTGCTGTATGTTACATCTGATGCTTCTCATTTCTTGTGTTTGACCATTGGCTTATTATACGACCCTGGACTTCTCATCCTGTGTGGCCTTCTACCACCTACTGCCTATTTCTTGATACTGTTTGCATGGTGCTTCCACACCGGGACCACCACAGAAGCAGGGGCCTACTGGGGCCCCATAGCAAGTGTCAGCTATGCCCCCCCCCCTCCCACCAAGAAAAAACATGCTTTAACCACTACCAGTATATTGATACTGAAAATCAAAAACCTTTAACCTGTGACCAACAATATTGCAATGCATGTAAAGATGTAAACCCACCATGCTACAGTGCCTCCTTTATTTACAGCATCCCCCATAAATTTACATAGAACCCCCTACTATACCATACAGATCACCCCGTTATACAGCACCTCCTCCTGACCCACCCACCATGGACTTGCTTTACTGTGTCCTCTTCTATACAGAACTTCCCCCCTATACTGTGCCTTCCTTCTATACAGAACCCATCTACTATAAAGCAACCCCCATCCTCATACAATGGCGCTGACCTCCCACACTATTCACACGCCGTCTCCCCCTTACACACTGCCACCTCTATCTATATAATAAAGCCTCCCTTCCTTTACATAGTCACCCTTGTCTCCTCCTTTATACAGTCAGTGATCCCTGCCCCCCTTTATGCAGGACCTTCAACCCTCCCCCCTTTTTATACAAGCCCCCCCCCCATACAGGTACCCATTTATACCACCCTCCAGGGTTCTCTCTTCCGCTTTATACATACCCCCCAACCCCCATACAAGGTCCCCTTTTTATCACTCCCCCCCCCCCTCCAAGGCTCCCGCTTCCCCTTTATACCCACCCCTTACCCTATGTACTGAATCTCCTTAATACCTCGCCTCTCCCACCTGTCCAGGGCCCCTTTATTGTAGCCAGTGATAAATTGTAATCTTTACTCACCTGCCCAGATGTTCCCCCGCAGCGCTGATGGTTTGGATGATCAGCAGTAGTGAAAGAGCCGGATCTTCATGCCAGCACTTTTGCATTAATGATGGGAGTCGGCTCATTTCAGAGACCCAATAGCTCACTTAACCCTCCCCCTATTTGGCTCACCACGTGGGAGGGGACTGGCTGGTGGCTCCCTATTATACATGTAATAGGGAGCTGTTCAGGAGCCAGAAGAGACGCATTTTCTCAATGAGTGGAGTCTAATGATCCGACTCTTCCTATCACTAATCTGCAGTCGGCTCTCCTGCTGGACAGAAAGGGCTCGATGCATGTGCAGCATCCCCCACCCGGGTCTAGCCTTTTCTTGGGACCAGAAGGCAGCCGAGGCCCAGAATACCGGAGTGGCTGGCGACTGCGGCCTAGGGCATGCTGGTGTCATGGTGCTTGGTATGGGGACCGGAGGGCTGTCTTACAGCCTAGCAGGACTCCAGCAGGGTGGTGTGTGTAAGAAATATGGAGGGAGAGGCTGATGTACTGGTTCTCCCTGGGGCAACCCCTGAGTGTCTGTAGGATGAGTCCCTGGGTAATAGATGGGGAGCCTGTGGTGGTGACAGCCATAGCCAGGGATCAGACAGAGGCAACGTTGTGCAAATCAACTCACAGTTCTTTATTGAACAACAGGTAGCAGGCAACGGGCCTAAATGGTCTAACAGCGGATTCGGATACTGGTCCATAGGAACAGTGCACCAGCCTGGTAGTAGATGCAGGAATGGATAATGGAGATGGAGCTGTGTCCAAACTGTGGAAGCTGCAGCTCTGGATTAGAGTCTCCTGACTCAGTTCCTGGGATTGGTATCTGTGACAGCACTAAAGGTGTACTGTGTACTGTGTCTCTCTCTGTTCACTCTCCTGTAGTCTGGACTGGACCATGAGGTCTGGACAGACCAGCTAAGACTGGACTAAGACCACTGCAGACTGGACCATGTACTCCCCCTGCAAAGATGTTTTATACTCCCCCTGGTCAGGTGGTAGCACTTCTCCAATCACACTCCAGTTTACTACATAGCCACATAATTGGATAACATCTTACACCATTTTACTATTGCCTTTCAAGGCAGAGGCTACAGCTGCTATTACATAATGACCAGGTTCTAGAGCCTTCATAGAGGGTTCGCTATTCCTCCTAACAACTCCTGAAATGGAGAGGGTGCTATTCACAACTACCAGCCTGTCTATGTATTGGCAGGGGTGTTGCACATGAATCATAGTGTGTGTCATACAGAAGGTGCAGAGAGCCACTCTATGGTAGTGCATGTCAGTACCAGGCCGCCAATAGCATATAGCAGACACCGTACAGACACCACTAACATGGCCGCGAATGTTCTGTGCGGGCACCTTAGCAGCTGCTACGTCTGCTATGGTGGTTGTTAGGCCACTACACAGAAGCTAGGACCCTTGCGATCTCTCATAGGTGAAGACCAGACCTGTGCATAGGGAGAAGTCCATGTATGACACCTCTAGAAATCACCCAAAGTCATACCAGTAGGATATATAGTTACTTATGATGTGTCTCTGACCCACTATAGATGCCAGTGTCTCCAGACATATAGGGGCAAATTTACTTACCCGGCCCATTCGCGATCCAGCGGCGCGTTCTCTGCTCTGGATTCGGGTCCGGCCGGGATTCATGAAGGCAGTTCCTCCGCCGTCCACCAGGTGGCGCTGCTGCGCTGAAAATCATCTCCACGCGCCGGAATGCACCACCTCGGACCAGGTGAAGGTAAGCGGTCACCAAGCGACACTTTTTCGGTTTTTAAATGCGGCGGTTTTTCCGAATACGTCGGGTTTTCGTTCGGCCACGCCCCCCGATTTCCGTCGCGCGCATGCCGGCGCCGATGCGCCACAATCCGATCGCGTGCGACACAATCCCGGGGCAATTCAGGTACAATCGGCGCAAATCGGAAATATTCGGGTAACACGTCGGGAAAACGCGATTCGGGCCCTTAGTAAATGACCCCCATAGTGTTCTTCACCTCACCTGTCAGTTGCCTCATGTTAAGGCTGATCATTGTATGTAGTATCTCTATATATTCATTATCATTGTATCCATCACTGTTATTATTTTGTTCTGATGGTTCCATATTTTTCCACAGTATCACAGAAGCTCGTAGAAGAATTCACAGAACTAGAAGCCAAGTATGAGACGGAGCTAACATGCGAGGAGCACAATGAGGAACTTGAAAGTCAGGTCAATAATGTGTACGACCAAACAAAATCAGATAATCAAATCTAAGTAGACAAATCCCACAGTGTCCATTTATACATCATCAATCAGCAGAAGGACAGAACAAATCCCCCAGAACCAGAGAGCACAGGTCCTTCAGTTCTAGAAAGGACAGATACTTTAGAAGTAGAAAGAATAAGACAAGAGAGGACAGGTCCTTCAGAATCAAATAACATAGATCCTCTAGTACTAGAAAGGACAGTCCCTACATAATCAGAGAGTATAGGTCACTCAATAGTAGAGATGACAGGTCCTCCAGAACCAGATTGTATAGGTCATTTACTACTAGAAATCACAGATCCTCCATAACCAGAGTCAATAGGTCATTTAGTACTAGAAAGGACAGGCCCTACCAAATCAGAGAGTATAGGTCACTCAATAGTAGAGAGTAGAGGTTCTTCAGAACCAAAGAGTGTAGGTCATTCAATAGTAGAGAGTAGAGGCTCTTCAGAACCAAAGAGTGTAGGTCATTCAATACTAGAGAGGTCAGGTCCTCCAGAACCAAAGAGTATAGGTCATTCAGTACTAGAGAGGACAGGTCCTTCAAAATCAAAGAGTATAGGTCATTCAGTGCTATAGAGGACAGGTCCTCCAGAACCAAAGAGTGTAGGTCGGGAAAACGCGATTCGGGCCCTTAGTAAATGACCCCCATAGAGTAATAGAGGAAAAAGCGGATGCCCATGGATAGATAAATATAACAATTTTATTAAATTACATAGATACACAAAGAAAGAATAAAAACAATTAAAAATCACCTAAGGTGCTGTACAAAGTACCCTTGTCCCCAGCGCACAGTGGTCTATAATGTAAAGAGGGTATATACAGGCTATATCTTAGAAAGACAAAGTAAGTTAGTAATATAATCAATAAAACATCTGAAAAAAATATATAAAGATTAGAGATGAGCGAGCACTAAAATGCTCGGGTACTCGTTATTCGAACAATAAATAGGCTGTTTCCTCAAAGCAAATTGACTATAAGTCTCTCAGAGAGCTCTATTGTGGAGAGTCCATCCTCTGGGCACAGTCCTTGGTGGAGGTAAAAGTAGAAGAAATAATACAAAGGGTCTCCTCTTGAATAGGCAGCTCTGCATCAGAAAAGAGGGGTGCTTTCATAACACACCGGGGAAGAAGTTCATGGAGAGTCTCTTAACTTATTAGCAAGGGATGAGAGTCTCTGGATCTATAAGGATAATGGGCACAGCCCAATTTGAAGTAAAAAAAATCAAAAAGCAGTACACTATATACATCCTGATAAGGGCTTCAACCCATCAGGGAGTTACTCCCTGTCTGAGTCTGCAACATTGGTTAGGACCTCAGGGTCCGAGAAATTTACCTGCTTAGGGTTACGACTAGAGATGAGCGAGCACTAAAATGCTCGGGTACTCGTTATTCGAGACGAACTTTTCCCGATGCTCGAGCGCTCGTCTCGAATAACGAGCCCCATTGAAGTCAATGGGAGACTCGAGCATTTTTCAAGGGGACCAAGGCTCTGCACAGGGAAGCTTGGCCAAACACCTGGGAACCTCAGAAAAGGATGGAAACACCACGGAAATGGACAGGAAACAGCAGGGGCAGCATGCATGGATGCCTCTGAGGCTGCTTAATCGCACCATTATGCCAAAATTATGGGCAACAGCATGGCCATGACAGAGTGACAGAATGAAGCTAGATAGCATCTAAAACATCCAATAATTGACCCTGACACTATAGGGGACGGCATGCAGAGGCAGCGGCAGCAGGCTAGAGAGTGTCATGGCGACATACCCTAAATGGACTCAGGCTTCAAACCAATGGGTGGCAGAGAGGAACCAAAGGAGGTGAGCAAGAAGCGCTCAAATAATATCGGTACATGATAAAAGTTTGCCAGTATATTTTGTGGATTACACAGCAGGGTGGCGACAAAGTTAACATGGAAGCCATGAAAACAA